>PISX010004066.1:0-79642 GCA_004024625.1 Mellivora capensis | reverse complement strand
ACCTCTTTTGGGTCCCAAATAGCCTGGAGGAGAGCCAATATCTCTCTTCTATTTTTAATTTCTTTTCCTTCTGCTGTTAATAGACCCCTTTCTTTGTAAATAACCCCATGTATATGGAGAGTAGCAAAGGCGTACCTGCTGTCCGTATGGACGTTGGCGGTTTTACCATTGGCCATCTGCAGTGCCTTGGTGAGTGTAATCAGCTCTGCTTTTTGCGCCAAGGTTCCATGTGGCAGGGCTGTTGTCCAGAGTTCCTGCTCAGGGGAAACCATCACAGCCCCTGCGTACCTCTTTCCATTGACCATGTGACTACTCCCGTCTGTGAACAGTCATCTCTGCACCCGGAAGGGGAATGTCTCTGAGGTCTGGCCTTATTCCCGTGACTTGGGTTAGGACCTCGCCACAGTCATGTGGGTGGTCAGCCAATTCCTCTGGCAGCAGTGTGGCTGGATTTAGCACTGCCGGAGGCCAGAAGGTCACTCTTGGTTCGTTGAGGAGGAGGGCCTGATACCCCATCACTCGGGCGTTCGTCATCCATCGGTCAGGTGGAGTCCGGAGAAGGCCCTCGATAGCGTGGGTGGTGGTCAAGATGAGATTTTGACCCAGAGTCAATTTACTTGCATCTTTGACCAGGAGGGCCGTGGCAGCAATTATGTGGAGGCAAGGGGGGAACCCGGCCGCTACTGGATCTAGTTTCTTGCTAAGATAGGCTACTGGCCTTTTCCAGGGCGCTAGAGTCTGAGTCAAAACTCCTTTGGCCACCCCTGCCTTTTCATCCACATACAAGTGGAAGGGCTTGGTAACATCTGGGATAGCCAGTGCTGGGGCACTCAGCAAGGCTGCTTGTAATTCCCGAAATGCTCTTTCTGCCTCAGCTGTCCATTCTATCATGGTGAGCCCTCCCTTAGTCATTTCAGTTGCTAGAGTGGTCAGGCAATCTCCGCAAACCGTGGTATCCACAGTCTACAGTAGCCCACTGTCCCAAGAAACTCCCTCACTTGCCGGGGTGTGGTGGGGTGGGGGTATCAGGTGATCACCTGTTTCCTGGACTCAGACAGCGAACGCACTCCCTCGTGGAGATCAAAGCCTAAGTAAGTGGCACGGCTCTGACAGAGCTGTGCTTTCTGCGCTGACACCCAATACCCTTTTTCCTGCAGAGTCCGTAAGAGAGCTCTTGTCCCCTGCAAGCATGATTCATGGTCCTCAGTGGCTATCAACAAATCATCAACATACTGTAACAGAGTGACTCCCAGGTTGGAGGTTCTGTACTCACACAAATCCTCATGTAGGGCCTCATTGAAGATGATGGGTGAATTCTTGAATCCTTGGGGAAGCCATGTCCAGGTGAGCTGGCCTTGGAATCCCTTCTGTGGGTCGGACCACTCAAAAGCAAAAAGAGGCTGAGACTCCCTCACTAAAGGTATGCAGAAAAATGCATCCTTGAGATCTAAGATGGTATAGACATTTCTTCTGGGGCCCAGGAGGGAGAGTAGGGTATAGGGGTTAGGCCCTGTCAGATGGATATCTTCAACCCATTTATTAACTTCCCGCAAGTCCTGAACGGGTCGGTACTCCCCAGTCTCAGCCTTTTTGATGGGCAGTAAAGGAGAGTTCCATGGAGACTTGCAAGGAACTAGGATTCTGTCTCCTCAGAATATGCTTCCTAATATCCCTTCCTTTGCTTCCCAGGGGAGGGAGTACTGCCGGACGTGAACAGCCATGGCCGTCACTTTTACTTGTACCACAACTGGAGGCCATTCCTTGGCTAAGCCTGGGGGGCTTTCCTTCTGCCCAGACTTCGGGAAACTTGGCCTGTAGGGTTTGGAGAATGCTTCCCTCGCTTGTCTCCTCTGGTTTCGAGACTGGCTAATAAAGGAGGTATTCATCTACTGCTGCCATGAACATCTGCACTGTGGGTTGTCCCAAGGTTACAGTCATATCTCCTTCGGAGAACTGAATGCCAGCTCGTAATTTGTGGAGGAGATCCCTTCCCCTTAAGTTATACGGGGCATTAGGGAGGACCAAGAATCGAGGTTTGACTATTCCTGAGGCCAAATTTAAAGTCCTTTCTGTTGTCCATTTATGTTTTTCTGTGCTGTTTTCCCCTTGCACCCAGACTTCCTCTCCAGATAGTTTTCCCATGGGTTTAAGTAATGATGAAAATTGGGCTCCTGTGTCCACCAAAAAATCAATTGATATTCCCTCCACTTCAATTTTTACCCGAAGTTCGGGGAGGGGCTCCGAACCACAGCCCCTTCAGTCTCTAGTTGCCAGCATTGCCGTCCTCCTTTTGGGGCACTCCCTGGCCCAATGTCCTTTTTCCTTACAGTAAGCGCACTGATCTGAATCTAAGTCTTCCAGTCTGCTTTCTCCGTGCTTAGACTTTTACCTCCATTTGTTATCCCCTACCTGCCTTCTCCCTTTCCATTGACCTTTTCCCCCCTGTGTCTTCCCCGCTTCATGTAGTCCCAAAACCTTAACAAGCTTTTTTGTCTGTTTCTCCTCTTCCTGTGCATCCCTGTTGTTAAACACCTTTTCTGCTATTCCCACTAACTCAGTCAGATTCTTTCCTTCAAATCCCTTAATTTTCTGAAGTTTCCTCCTTATATCTGGGGCTGACTGACTAGCAAAAGCAAGATTCACTGCCCTCTGATTTTCAGGCACCTCAGGGTCGATCGGGCTATACATTTTATAGGCTTCAATAAGTTTTTCTAGGAAAGCTCCCGGAGACTCATTCTTAACTTGAGTCACCGTACTAATTTTAGATAAATTTATGACTCTTCTTGCAGCTGCATGGAGGCCTCCCAGTAGAGCCTAGCGGTAGAAACATAGGCTCTCCTTACCTTCATTGGAGTTTGGATCCCAGCCGGGGGGAAGGGGGAGCGGTCCCTTGGGCAGTAGTCCTCCATTCACTGGTGATCAAGGTCCCTGCCAAGTCTCTCATTTATCACCTTACGGGTTTCTCTCATAATGTGATCCCTCTCTTCTGTGCTAAAGAGGCCCATAAGGAGTTGTTGAATAGCCACCCATGTGGGCTGGTGGGTAAGAAAGACAGTCTCCAAAAGATTGATTAAATACTGAGGGTGGACAGAAAAGGATTTATGTTGGGCCTTCCCGTTATAGATATCAGAAGAGGAGAAAGGGATATAGGTTAAGTGGGGGCGCCCTCTTCCATCCGGTGGAGCAACCTCATGGAGAGGCAGCATTGGCGCCGATGGAGCCGGTGAGGTGAAGGGAGTTAAAGGGGGATAGAGGAAAGGGGGAGATTTGGGGCAGTCTTCCTGCTTGGTGGTCCCATAGGTGGACCCTGACCACGTATGAGGTGGGCTAGTAAGGGCTTCTCAGGACTGAAAGTCAGGTTTAGGGGACAGATAAAAAGGGGGAAATTCCACATCCTCCACATCTGACGGAGGTAGGATGGTCTTCTTCCCTGATTCCCCCTCCTCTTTTTGTTCCAGTTTTGGTGATCCAAACTGCCTTAGGGGGACAGAGATGGTTTCGTTAGTGGGGAGAAGGTGAGACTTGAGCCATGATGGTGGCTCTTCTACCAGATATCACCAGGTCACAATGTACAGTATTTGGTCTCAATGGAGATCAAAGACCTTGCTCTGAGTAGAGTAGATTTGAGACAAGACAAACGTTCCTTCCAGCGCCACCCTGTGGAGGAAGCGAGCCACTCTAATTGGCAGAGTGTTTTTAGTTTTCCCGGATAAACCTTGTCACCCGACTGGGCAGCTTTACTTTGAAAATCCTTAAAGTGCTGGAGGACAAGACTTAAAGGTGTCATAGGTCCCTTACTCCCTGATTGCCTCATTTCTCCAAATACAATAAACAACACAACAGACAACAAAAGACAAGACAAATGCAACTGCAGGCCCAGCGATCCTCACCCAGATCTTGCTGCTGGTGGGAATTTTCTCTGTCCCCTGCAAACAGAATGAACAACAGAACAGACAACGAAAAGACAAAACAAAGACAACCGTAGGCCCAGCTGTTCAGAACCTGAGGAGACCTGCTGGGGGGACTCGAACCCCCTGACCGCCTAGGTGACCACCTAGGGGGACTCGAACCCCCCAACCGCCTAGGGGGACTTGAACGCCCTGACTGCCTAGGGGGACTCCAACCCCCTGACGATCTACCAGTGGAGGGAAGGGGCATCCCCACATCCTCTCCAGCCCTGGGGAGCATGGCCATGTCCAGCTTCACCCCAGTGGGCTATACTTGGAGCTCCACCCAGACAGACCGACCGATCTCACAGAGCACCTGGGTATCGGTGGATCTCACAGAGTAAAATCTGTGAGATCTTACCTCAAGGCTTTTCCCAGAAATTCTGATGCTGGCTCAGTTCTCGTCATTTAATCCCGGACGAGCCCCCATATGTTATGCCCCCAAAATGGGTCCATGATTAAAGGAGCGAGACTGATATAAATTGAAGGTCAAGCAAAGCTTTATTTCATGCCAAGCATCAAGAATCCAACTGAACGTTCGGGGACGCACCTCTTACAAGAGAGGGCAACCCTTCCCTGTTTCACAGACTAGCTTTTAAGGGCAAAGGCCATGCGGTTGGGCCTGGCCAGGCACAGGTAGCCAATGAGACTGTAACACACAGAGAGAGCTGCACAGTCATGCTAGGTGACCAATTGAATTATAATTTACCCTAGTAGACATTTGAACCAGCCTATCACACCTTGGTTAGGATTGGCACCAAAAGGCTCCCAAAGGGCGGGGCCCATATTCCTTCGTAACTAGGGAGACAGTATGCAACCCCCCACTGATCGGATGTCTCCACCTGGCCTGACCCACCCTTGTATCTGGGCTTTGTTACCTGAGGCTGGTTTCTAGGACTTGTTTTTAAGTAAATCCCCTGGGGGAAGGGTAACAGGGAAGCCTCTGGCTAAAAAATATAAAATAGGTCCTTACAGTACCAAAAGAGAAAATACCTAAAGGAAATAAAATATGATCCTAAAAAGTTAATGAATTTAAAAAAAATAGTAGGGGCATTTCTTTTCTCTCCAAAGTGACTCCATCTTAATGGAACTACTACTTTACCAGCTACATTATAGGACCCTCATGAAAAACTAACAGCTGTATACATTTGAGGGATGAAGAGAAAAACGTCTGATAATGACCATTTTAGATGCCAATGTCATATCAAATTAAAAAGATGGAAACTACAGGGAGCAAAAATGACATTTTGTGAGGATTACGGAAGTGGTATTTCTACTGTCATTCAGTGGGGCATTTTTATTCTACAAATACTATTTTTGCCTTATTTTTCTTTCAGGCTCAACTTTGCCTATTCTATAGATGAAGAAACATATAAATTATGTGAAAGAAAGAAACAGGGATAAAGCGTAATTGGGACAAAGGCTATTGAATATGTGACTGCACCCAGAGGGAATACTGTAACTGAATAACAATAATAAAACATCCTCCACCCCTTAACTCACCAATTAACAATTCTGCTTAGGGGGTACCTGGGTGGCTCAGTGGGTTAAAGCCTCTGCCTTCAGCTCAGGTCATGATCCCAGGGTCCGGGGATCAAGCCCCGCATCAGGCTCTCTGCTCAGCGGGGACCTGCTTCCTCCTCTCTCTCTGCCTGCCTCTCTGCCTACTTGTGATCTCTGTCTGTCAAATACATAAAATAAAATCTTAAAAAAAAAATTCTGCTTAGTATTGTCTCTATCCTCATCTTTCTTTAAAAAATTAAATACTAATACCACAAATCTCTTCATCCATTCCTACTGAAATGTTGCGACAAAGTAAAAAAAAAAAAAAAAAAAAAAGTGAGATTGTTATAAAGAAAAGCAATCCCCATACAATAGAGGTGGTGCATGTGCCAGAAACAGAGTAAACATGTAACAGAAGTTTCAGATCTCCAGTATCGGTTCCCAATGTCTGGCCTGCACTAGACACTGATGGAGTCTGATACAGATGAGCCCAGGGAGGGCTCCAAAAAGACTGAGAGTGTAAATACGGCAGACCCTCAACTGTTTACTTAGACATGTCTCTCTCCTTTAGAAACATAACTGTAAGTCACTTTATATCTCAATCACAACTGTTATTATATTTTTTAGTAATGAAAGGACACAGATGGAGTGAAATTATGATTCTTGTGGAAAAATGTTTTATACAGAAGTTAAATCTGAGCTGAAGTTTAAAGCGGTGGGTACTTACAGAGACGAGTGTGGAGGGCATTCTGGAAAGAAGGAATATGAAAATTAAAGTCATGGAGACTGTGGGCCAAAATGATTATTTGGAAAAGGAAGGAAACTAGAAAAGAAGGGAAATTAATACAATGCTCCAAAAACTGCGGTAAGTGCTTCCATGTGTCATATAATTTAATACTCACAAAAACTTTTCAAGTATCATTATCCCCCATTAGTGTGAAGATAATTGTACACCAGTGAGTTATTTAATATCTGCATTTTACAGATAAGAATCCTGACTATTCAGAGAATATCTTGTGTGACAGGAATTTATAACACACACATGAATATAAGAAGAAGCTAAAAAGATAACTAAATTAAAGAAGCCTTTGATTTCTGTATTAGTTTTGTATGGCTGTATAATTAATTACCACAATTTTAGTGCTTTAAACAACACACATTTATTATCCCAAAATTTCTGTGAACCAGGAGTCTAGGCACAGCTTAACTAAGTTCTTTGTTAGGGTCTCACAAGCTACAATCAACGTGTGGGTCAGCTGCATTCTCCTCTGGAGACTTAACTGGGGAATGTCCCACTTTCCTGCCCAAAGTGGTGATGGCACAATTTTTCTTAAAACTTTCGGACTGAGAATCAGTTGCTTTTGCTCACTCTTGGGCAGAAGCCAACCTCAGCTCCCAGCTGCTGCCCCCAGTTCCTGGAGACCCACCACAGTTTCTTGCCTGATGGGTTACCATGTTATGGCCACTTACTTCAAGGCACCAAGAAGAGTCTCTAGAGTATTACATTAGCAGATTGTAACATAATCATGGAAATTATACACCATCACCTTTGCCATATACTATTGGTTAACAGCAAGTTACAGACTCCACCCACATTCAAGGTGTACACGGAGGTGAGGATAAGTGGAGACAACCTAGAGTCTGTCCAGCGCGATTGCTATGTTAGGAAAATTAAAATTCTGTCTGAGACAATTAGGAATTCATTCAGGACTTCTGAGTAGGAGTGGGAAATGATCAGAGTTGTGCTGAAAAAAAAAAAAAAAAGAATGAGAAAATTCAGCTTTGCTTCCAAATAAATACAGTGATTAAAGAAATAGAACTTGAAGGTACTACCTTTATTGCCTCTCTAATGTCAGGCCATAGCTCATGGACTGCTCCAGAAAGCACTGTCCTCTGGTCATTTGCAAACTGAGGAGCCCATGAGTTGCCTATGAGATGCCCATTCCATGTGAAGCATTAACACCATCTCCTCCCTGTGTGTCCTGATGACCATGAATAACAAGTTTAAGAAAAGTAATAAAGGAAACTAGCATGCTCCCTTGAGAGACTCCTGGTTGCTAAGACACATGCAGCCTTGGGAATTCAGCATTGATTGAATTTTGCACAGTGGTACAGTTTGTAAATTGGTCTGTGGGGTCAAAAAAAACCCAGGGAAAATAGCAACTTGTAGCAAGGTGACATGTGAAATTTAACCAGGGAACAACCTCAAGTAAAGTCTATGCCTAGGTTCCCAAGCAAGAGAACAGAGTATACTAGAGGAAGACACAGAATGAAATAAGCTAAGGAACCGATTAACCTAATCATAAACCAAGCATGTGGCAACTATACTGATAATTGCACTCTAGTGAGTCACTTATAATGCCATTACAGTGCACATTAGTCACCCTGCTGCCCTACTTGCCCCAAATACACTGCAGATTGCCAGTGTAACAGCTGTTCTCTGCTTTGTTGAGGTTATAAATATTGTGGAAACAAAGAAGAATAAAGTAGATACCTTCTTGCACTCTGCTGGCTTGATTGCTAGGAGCAGCTCTATTTTTTCTACTTAATAAATAAAAATACATCCCATGGAGAGTCTCCTTATTTTTATAGAGGTTTAGGATTAAAAAAAAAAAAAGTTTCCCAGGCACTACTTTTGGTTTCTGTTATCCAGTGTAACTTTTCATTGACAGGACGGGTAGTGAGACTAATGAAAATGACTCCCTAATGGGGGTGATGATGTAGGGCATCAGATTCTCTGTCTTAGGGGAGATTTCTTGGTGAAGTTGCTGATGTAAAAACAAGGCAAGGACCCAGAATCCTCTGAAAAATTATAAAAGCACCTAGATGACACTGCACAAGGTGTGAAATAATTATAAAATCTAACATCTTTGGGAGATGGGAACTGAGTTTTGAAAATAAAAATTTGTTCATTCAACCAATGTTTCCTGTGGGTCTGAATTTTTGGACACACTGTATTATACATGGGAGCTCTGAATGAATTAAACATGGTCTTTGCTCTCAGGGATTCAGAATTTAGTAGCAATAATAAATATGTAAATAAATAATAAAAATAAATTGTAGCAGTATTTCAATGAAGTATGCACATACTACACCAAAGTTAACTGTTCTTGCTGTAGACAGATTTCTGAAAAAGAGGTGGTATCTGAGCTGGATTTGAGGGGAAAGTATGGTTTTGACAGATAGGAAAGGGAGGACAGAAGGTAACATTTCTCATGTATTCATTTTACGGGACACCAAGCAAGATGTTTTTGCTTACATGATCCCACTTAATCCTTGCATCAGATGGTCAGTGATGTTCTTAGTCCTTTCTCAATAACTTCCAACCACCAGTTTCTTTCTTTCTTTTTTTTTTTAATGTTATGTTAGTCACCATACAGTACATCATCAGCTTTTGATGTAATGTTCCATGATTCGTTGTTTGGGTATAATACCCAGTGCTTCCTGCAATATGTGCCCTCCTTAAGTACCCATCACCAGGTTAAACCATCCCTCAACCTCCCCCCCACCCCGAAACCGTCAGTTTATTTCCTGTAGTCCATAGTCTCTCATGGTTCATCTCCCACTCTGATTTCTCTCTTCATTTTTCCCTACTTTCCCCTAATGTCCTCCATGCTATTCCTTATGTGCCACATAAGAGTAAAACCACCAGTTTCTGCACCTCTATACCTGAGGCCTTTATTGCACAACTGTGAAAGGCAGTTCTTTCTCTTTATCTGAAAGGAATAAAAGCTAAAAGGAGTAGCTTTTAACTGAAAATACTTATGAGATGGCATATAAATATCTCAGCTCCTTGTCCTTCAGGTGGTCTAACTAACTTTATCATATATATATATACACATATATATACACATATATACACACATATATACACATATATGTATACATATATGTAGCATTACTGTTATAGCAGTAACAAGTACTAGTAGAGATTTTGTGTGTGTGGAAATCGTATATATATGTACTTATATACGTACATATGTGTACACTAACCCTAACCCCCCCATCTACCACCTCTTCAGGAATTTTCAGTTTGTTCCCTTTACTTAAGAATCCCTTCCCCTATGTTCACATGTTTTGTTTCTTAAATTCCATATATGAGTGAAATCATATGATATTTGTCTTTCTCTGATGTATTTCACTTGGCATAATACACTCTAGTTCCATCCACGTAGTTGCAAATGGCAACATTTCATTCCTTTTGCTGGCTAATATTCCATTGTATGTATATGCACTACCTCTTCTTTTTTCATTCATCAAGTGATGGACATTTGGGTTCTTTCCATGTTTTAACAATTGTGGATAGTGCTGCTATAAACATTGGGGTATAGATGGCCCTTTGAACCACTACTTTTGTATCTTTTGGATAAATACCTAGTAGTGCTATTGCTGGGTTGTAGGGTAGTTCTATTTCTAACTTTTTGATGAAATTCTATAGTGTTTTCCACAGTGGCTATACCAGTTTTCATTCCCACCAACAGTGTAAGAGGGTTCCCCTTTCTCCACATCCTCACCAACATCTGTTGTTTCCTGGATTGTTAATTTTACCCATTCTGATTGGTGAGAGATGGTTTCTCATTGTGGTTTTGATTTGTATTTGCCTGATGATGAGTGATGTTGAGCAGCATTTCATGTGTCTGCCCATTTTTAGCTGGATTTTTATTTTGGGGGTATTGAGTTTGATAAGTTGTTTACAGATTTTGGATATTAACCCTTTATCAGATAGGTCATTTGCAAATATCTTCTCCCAATCCATGAGTTGCCTTTTGGTTTTGTTCATTGTTTCCTTTGCAGTGCAAAAGGTTTTTATATTGAAGTTCCAATAGTTCATGTTTGCTTTTGTTTCCCTTGCCTCTAGAGACATGTCTAGCAAGAAGTTGCCATGGCTGAGGTCAAAGAGGTTGCTGCCCGTGTTCTCTAGGGTTTTGATGGAGTCCTGTCTCACATTTAGGTCTTTCATCCATTTTGATTTTATTTTGTGTATGGTATAAGAAAGTGGTCCAGTTTTATTTTTCTGCATGTTTTTGTCCAATTTTCCCCAACATCATTTGTTGAAGAAACTGTCTTTTTTTTCTATTGGACATTCTTTCCCGCTTTGTCAAAGATTAATTGACTGTACAGTTGAGGGTCCACTTTTGGGTTCTCTATTCTGTTCCATTGGTCTATGTGTCTGTTTCTGTGCCAGTACCATCTTGTTTTGATGATTACAGCTTTGTTATAGAGCTTGAAGTCCAGAATTATGATCCCTTCAGCTTTGGTTTTCTTTTTCAACATTACTTTAGCTATTTAGGATCTTTTCTGATTCCATACAAATTTTAGAATTCTTTGTTCCAGCTCTGTGGAAAATGCTGGTGTTATTTTGATAGGGATTGCACTGAATGTGTAGATTGCTTTGAGTAGTTTAGACATTTTAGCAATGCTTGTTCTTCTAATCCATGAGCATGGAAATGTTCATTTCTTTGTGTTTTCCTCAATTTCTTTCATAAGTATCCAACAGTTTTCAGAATATAGATCTTTTACCTCTTTAGAACCTCTGGGATATTTGATATCTCTCCTTGAGCAAACTTATAATTGTGAGGGCTTAAATTAATAAAGCAAATCAAGTTACACTCTATTCAGATTGGTACAAGAGCATCTCAATTTAAAATATTTCATTAAAAAAATAAAATTTGTGTCTTTTGGTTTGTTAAAACAGTTCCTATGGAAGCTTCCATGGATCCCAGTTTAAATCTAGAAGTTAGATCACATGATCACTAAAAAGCTTCTTTCATTCTAACATTGTAAAATAGAGACATACCTAATATACTCAATTTGGTTCCAAATTCCCAGGCCCAGGAAATGACTTATGTGAACATAAACTGTATCTTCCAGAGGCCATAAGACACTGTTTCTCAAACTTTAATGTACATTGGAATCACCTGGGGATCTGTTAAAATTCATATTCCAATTCAGTAAAACTCTGGTGGTCACTCAATTCTACACTGGTGATGTCCATTGTTGCTCAGATCTGAGTTTATCTAGATCTCCAAACTCGACTCCCCCCAACTTAAATATCTAAATGTCTTCCCTTTCTTTTACTTGTACTCTTTCTACATTAATTCTTCACTGTTATTTAACCAAGCAGGTTTATATTCAGAAAATGGTAAGGAAAAAAAATATCATTTTACAACTTAACAATGGGCACAGTAAATATTCATTTAATCAGCACTTCATCCAATTTATTTAAAGTATACTATGTCCAAAACACTGTTATAGGTTCTGTGAGGAATAAAAATATGAAGATGATGTAGCCCATGTAATCAATACTTATTATCCGTTAGGCAGCCAAAAGGAAATACTGTGGAAACACGTTATTCTAACATTTGGGAGTTTCTTTGCTTCAGATGTTTATTTTTATCTGCCATGATGTAGAAAATAAATAATAAAATGGGAAAAAATAAATACTTGGCAATGACAACTGTTCCAGGTAATAGTGATAGCTGCATTAGTAACTCTAAACAAGACTTATGGGAGCCGTTTTTCACTGCAGTGACTTTTCATATCTCCATCTTCTTTGTTATGTGTTGATTTTATAACATAACATTCAGAGGACAAGCCTTTTTCTAAGGTCTTCCCCATTTTTCTTCTTATTTAACAAACTTTGACTGAAAGATAATAGTAGGTAAAATTTATGGAGTTCTTTCCATGTTCCAGTCATTATTCCAAGATTTATGTGTATTAACTCATTTATTAATATATCACAGGTATCACTTTAACTTTTCCCTATAAGCAAATGATGACCAACTCAGACCAGAATTCTACAACCATATCTAAACTTCTGTCTCCTCAACAGGCATCTCTACAAGATATCCCATGGTCCCTTCAATCATATGGTGTCCCCAAGAAGATTTGTCATCTTCTCAGAAAACTTGTCCCTCTTCCTTTAATCCTATCTTGGGGGAGGATTTCACCACTACTTAGCTGACCTCACCATAGTCTTCTTTCTCCCCCTTTAAGTTTGCATTGGATGAATTTATCAGGAAGTTCTATAGCTCCAATTATCAAAAGGCTTCTTCATCGATCCTCCCATCATTCCCCCACCACAATACCTAACTGGATTATTTCAGTGGTCTTGTAAAATTTTCCCCTGACTTCTTGTAGAAAACTTTCACTGCCAGAGTAATTTTCCTAACATATTTATATCACTCTTTTGCTTGAAAATTTTATACATTTCTCCATCACATACTATTCAGGGATTCAAAATACAAATTATATATGTAGATATATGCCAATCCATGCCCACGTGGCTCTTGTATAAGGTTACCTTAAATTATGTGAGTCATAACTTAAAACTTGATTTAATTACTGGACCCCAAGCATGACTCTTTGTTTATTTTTATCTTAGGTTCATGAAAAAAAAAATCTTTAAAAAAGTTAGGATTTGAAACTAAGTGCTGACACACGCAGTATAAGGCATAGTTTCGGTAATTCACTCACTGTCAGTGGATCTTTTAAAGACCTCATTAGAGTGTAAACAAACTTAATGACTTGATTTTCAGAATTTGATTATTAAAACTAAATTATTTGAGTTAAAGATCTGTATTTTTTAAATTTAAACATTATAATGTTAAGACATCAAAACATTAAAATTTGGCATCATGAATTACTCATCGTTTAATACAATATAACCAAGTGACATTTAAGAAAATGGGTTGTACTATTCCAAGTATTTTGCTAATATTCTCAATATTGTTATTTGCTTAAAAACAATATTTTAAGTAAAATAATTAAGCTTCATTTGGGTTTTTGATGTGGTTCCAAAGAAGCTAAAAAAGCAAATGAGACACTACATTATGAAATTTATCTACTTCTCTTTCTATGTTGAAAAATACATGCATCGTACTTTCATTGAAAAAATAATAATAAGGATAACTTTAGATTGAGATATTTTGAAAACGAGGGGTTTTTCTGTGAAGGTAGAGTTTTAGTTTTTAGCTATGTAGCTATATAGTCTTACTAGCTCATCTTTACTATATTCTGACCCTCTTCCAGAGGGGTAGTGTCAATGAGGTGAGTGGTAGGAATCTAAGTAGAGGTTTTGCTTCATAATCTCTCTCTCTAATGCCCCATAAAGCCTCATCTCCTTCTCTATGAATTTCCATTCTTCATGCTCCCTTTACCCACTATTGTCCCATTGTTAGTATTTGAATGTTCTGTACCAAATAAGGTTGAAAAGGAAATTATTCTGAAACTAATTAGGCTTAAGCAACAGAAGAGTTAGGATTGGAAGTCAAGGCACATATTAATATAGCCAGGGTGGAAGGACTGTGTATGTGTGTATCTAATCTCTTCCTTATCTCTCTACTTATCAACAAGAGGGATAGAGGGAGAGGAAGAGAGAAAGAGAAAGAGAGAGAGAGAGAGCAAGTGAGCTATTAAACTATAGGCAACTATCCCAAAAAGGTGCTTGAAGTGTGGATTCACCTATGATTTACAGATTAGATTATGGGGTAAAGGAAAGAAAAAACATCGTCATATGTTGAACTGAGGACAATGTATTCTTCTTCATTGGTTATTTTGTAGTTTCATCAGTGCACTGTCTGTAACAACCTTACTTCCTTCTCTTGTTAGCACTGGGGTGTGGACTGAGGGGCGAGAGGAGTGGAACTTGGGTTTCTAAACTGCATCTGTCATGGATGTTGAACATTTGGGTGAAGAAGGGATGAGAGTGAGACTTGGATTCAACCCGGTTAACCCAGATTCCAATGTAATGCATAAAAATTAGAATTCTATTATGGAAAAATTCCTGTGTGGGGGAAAATAGTCTATCTTAGCAAAGAAAGGGTAGTTTTTTCCATTGTACATAAGGGAATTTGTGTTGTCTTGAGTTCTCCATAACTATTGTATTTCCTTTAAATTTTACATTTTGAGGTGATTTCTATAAAAATGTTTTCTGTAAATGTGTTTTAAATGCAGGATTTAATTTTAACTAAATAAATCTATGTTAAATAACTTTGGTACCCATTTTGACCCAATCTGAACTGGATAAGATTTGGGTTTATTCATAATCTCCATTACTTCCAGTACAATTATTTGAGAACTAATTGTAATTATTTTTCAAAATAGTGCACTACTACTAAGATATTTATTAACAGTGATTTATAATTTACAGAGCTATTTATATATATGACTTCAGTTCATCTCCACTCTTGTTGATTGAGATGAATAAAATTATTGTTTCCCTTTTACAGGAAACAAACCAGAGACTCAGAAAGATTAAGTAACCAGGGCACATTTTTCAGGATCCGAGTGAAGCTTTAACTGTGGAATTAGTGACAATTACACAGTGGAAATGTGATTTTGTGGAAAGGGTCAGAGAAATGTGGATTCAGCACCATCCTTTGAAAGTTACTGTGTGACCTTGGTCATGTGATTAAACCCAATAAGCTTGAACTTTATTGGCTGTCATATAGAGATAATAATAATTACCTCACAAAAATATCACTAATATAAAAATATATTTAAAGCAAATAGGGGCATGGTGCCCATTATACAACCAATACATTTTCATTCATATTACTGTTACTACTCTTCCTGTGAACACACATTAGTGTGTCTTTTCTTCACATTCAAAAACCATGCACATCAGTCTTCATATCCTGGAACCCCACTCTGTCCTAGTGCTGGAATTTAGTCAGATAGTCCTAGAGGAAAAGCTCCTGGCTTTGACACTTTTAAAGAAAAAGCACAACTTTTCTGAAAACCTTCAGCTGAAAAGTCTCTAACTCCATGGGCAGGGGTAAGTTCTCATTTTTTTAAATGATAAAAAGTAAAAGAGTAAAGAGCCACACTGGGCCTTAGACACCTAAGAGTCTAAGACATCCTACACTTGCTTAGTTCCAAAGATGCTCATGGAGGCACTGGCACCCAGAGTAGACCAAATTAAGAGACTTCATGGAGGGGTTCTTAGACCCAAGGCCAGCAAAAGCAAAGTTGTATAAGCTTAATGGAGAAACAGTCTCACAAACCTGTGAGTTTCAGAGAAGCCATTATACTACTTTGGGGCCAACAAGAGAAGAACCTCTGCCAGGAGATTTAGTGTTGCTGGGAAAGAGAATATACTCCGAGTTTCTTTCTTTTTAACAAAATGCTGACAGTAGACACAGTATTCAAAATATTTCAAAGGAGAACTCTTGTCTTTCTCCCTGGCTACAACATGTTTCTGAAACCTAAAAAAGCTAATAGGTAAGTACCTTGGACACTTAGTGCCACAAATGTTTGTTTTTAATTAATTAATTAATATTGAAAACCCAACAAACAGAAGACCAAAGTAAAGAGAAGGATATCCAGTGAAAGAGAGCCCTCTTCTAACTTTAGTGAATCACACCATGCAAACACAATAAAAAGTTCAAATATTACTAGCCATCAGAAACAACAGAATCTAAAATAGCTGTTTTGATATTCTGAAGAGGTTTCTCAGGTTGAATTGGCAACACTGGACTGAAGGACATTCAATTAACTTTCCCAGGTCTTAGCTTGTATTCATTTTTCTTAGAATAGAAATAGAAAAAACCAACTTTACTCTTTTGTAACATCTTATTTCCTTATGCACTCTCTATTCCAGATGGTGCTTCAGGTATCATCATCCCATAATTCATTTGTATGTTAAGTCTCCTTAATATCTTCACTAGTAGATTACCTGTGTCATTATTTAATTAAATAATAATTATAGGAAGTCGATATAATAAAGCACTCAAATGAATGAGCAATTCACTGTCAAGTCAAAAGCATTTGGACGCATCTGTGCAACTGGAAAGTAATCTCTTTGAATGAGAAGAGCACAGGCTTGGGGAATGATAGTGATCTTCAGAAACAACATACACACATTTTACATTGGAAGAGTAGAAACATTCAGAATCTCTCTCTCATGTACAGAGGAACAGAAATTCCTAATTATAAGCATAACTTAAATGTGCCCTATTGACTTAGATGCAGGGATGTTCAAGATCTTTTGTATGTTTTAGAAATGACAAAGTAGGGAATACAGAAGCAGATAATAAAATTACGGAGCAAGAAGTGTTCTGCTGCAAGAATTAGGTTAGCAGACAGCACATTTATATCAGGAATCAGAGATTTATATTTATATATACTAAACTAAGCCTGTTTATATGGGTTGACAATTTTTGTGTCAGAAGCAGAGATTCCAACATAGTGGAAAGGATTCATGACAAAGCATCGAAGCAGACTATACACATTCATCAGATTTTAAGTAACAGAGTTTTAAGAGGTCTCTATTGTGCCTTTTGAATTGAAGATAGGATTAGCATTTTTAAGTATGATTATCAGGGATATTTCAGGATAATCACACTCTTTGATGTTAGTTCAGGGCTGGGTACTAATTAGTAAAATTTGATGTCAAAGAAAGCTATTTAATATAGATTCTTAGTAGTTTCATTTTTAAAACCAAGTGCATGTTGTATTTCAATATGATTATGAATATGGCCATGATTAATTATATTCCTTACAGTGCAATTGTGAATTTCTGTTTGGGGACAAGAATGCAAAACTTTCTACTGTTGGGGTGCCTGGGTGGCTCAGTCAATTAAGCATCTTCCTTTGGCTCAGGTCATGATCTCAAGGTCCTGGGATCTTGCCCACAGATCAGGCTCTCTTCTCAGTGGGGAGTCTGTTTCTCCCTCTCTCTCTGCCCTACTCCACTGCTTGTTCTCTCTGTCTCTCTCAAATAAATAAAATCTTTTAAAAAAATTCCACTGTCTTCACCATTGGGGAATGAATGGACCTAAGAATAACATTATTTTCTATAAATAAGATTCAACTAATAATGTTATAACTATGTAAGTGGTAGAAGTATGATGCATGCCATTATATAGGTTTTCTGGTCATTTCTAAGTAGGCTTCTCTAATTTATACTGTTTGTCATACTGATCAGGAATCAATATTAAAAATCAGGAATAATTATCTTTAAAAATCTACTGCATCTTGATAGAATTTTGAAGGGTCTAAAATCATGCATCCTATAGGTAAAGAGTCACAGGACAAAAACAATTTTGTCATTCATGTCCACGTAGGAACAAATTCTAGCTGTCTAAATTGCAGTTGACCATTAGCACATCTAAACCTGTGCTTATTAAATGATCAAAGAATGACTAGCACTTTGTAGTCTGATGGCCTATCACAAGTCTGGCCCTTCTTCATGTCTACTACTCCTTCTACCCCCTACTCTCTCTCTTCTATCACTTTTAGCAAGTAGGGATTAAGGCAACAATGAGCCAAAGAGAAGGAAACACACACACACACACACACACACACACACACACACCAACCAATGTCAAAAGCAATAATACAATACCAACATTTATAACTTAACTAATCTTATGTACTAGATATTGGATACAAACTTTATATCATAGTGTTATTTGGTAAATTAAATGTTATAAAGAATGTAAACGGTTTATTTTTTACTATCCCCATTTATCAGAAGAGGATACTGATTATAGAGGTATTGAATGACTTGCCAAGATCCCACAAGTTGATGAGCTAAAATCAAATGTTGCTATTATCACTCCAAAATTCAGATTACACCACTATGCTTGAATTTGAAAATATCACAATCAATTTTTTAAGCTGCCTGAAAATAGATGGAATGGTTAAATGATTTATTCCTTACAGTGCCTAAAATGTTCTTGGCCCTCTCAATTATGTGGTATACTTAAAAGGAGACCTAAAAAAATTCTGGTAAGTTTCCTCCTAAAACAAAAAAAATGCTGTATATCTTTCACTCAGTCCAATGAAAATATATTCACGTATTCAACAAACACAGTTTTAGAACCTATTACACAGTGTCCCATGTACTACTTGAAGTACTTCAGATAGTAGTTGAGTACTCCCCACCTTTGTAAAGTGACATTCTTTTAGGAACTCAGCCTTCTCAATGTTAATACTTTGCTAAGGGCAAAAGCCAATCTTAGCCTGACTCCCATAAAGTACATATACTTTAAGATATAAAAAAATTCCTCTGGAAACTTCCTTTATCTCTACCCCCTAAGATATATGTTGGCAATCATCCCCCAAGCATATGACCCACCAATATACATCTGAAGGGTCTCATTACTAAGGTTTTATTAGACAGTAATAAATGATGTTTTCCTAACAGTAGCTAGCCCCCCTCAAGGTCCTGGAAAACTTGCTTCCAAAATTCCTTAGATTTACACTATCCCTAACTCCCTCCCAACTTGAAAGTATATCATTGGCCATTCTTACTAATCCCAGTGCAGCTCCTTCTGCATCCTCGGGCTTTAATAAAACTGATGAAGTTCTAGAATCTAAGTGAGGTTCGGTGGGTTGAGGTCCAGAGCTGATGACCAAGAAAAAATTCTTGAGACATCTTTGGTGCAGAATGGTTGTTTATTAAAGGACCCATGGGCAGGAAGAGCTGCTGCCCCAGGGTTGTGAGGGGTCACAGCTATGTACCCTGGAGTTGAAGGGAGGTAAGGAAAAGGGAGGCTTCAATAGAACTTTCATAAGCTAAAGAGGACCTATAAGACACCCGGATACCAGAGGCCTTACCCTCGCCAAGGCCAAGGTCGTTTTGCCCTCTAGCAAGGTATTAACATTAAGATGGGTGGGAGATTCCTAAAAAATGTCCCGTCTGTCTCACCCAGGAGTGGGGGTGGGGGAAAGTTGGAGGGTGTCAGCTTTTGCTTTGGCCTCAGCCAGCCTTCTGTTCTTTCATCAAAACCACCTCTTTGCACCAAAGACATGAGAACTACAATGGGCTTAAAATCAAGCGAATATTTTTAAGATATAAATGTTAGCTTATTCGAATGTTTGATGGGCTTGACCCAGGAAAGAAAAAAATTTGCTGATATAGAAGAGACAGAGGAAAATTGCTTGAACAACATCTCTGAGTAAGAGAGAGGGGCAGGACCTAGTGAAGAATTTACCCTTAAGAGCAATAGAGTTGATAACACAAGAGAAGCCAGAATGGATAGGAAGGAATGCTTGTAGGAGAAATGTGCTGGTGGGCATTCAGTGGCTTGATTTTTCCCAGCAATGAAGAAAACAAAGTCATCCCTGAAAGGAAAAGGACTATAGGACCTCATGCATTAGGCAACATTTTTGGTTTTCCTTTTGTCCTCACCCCATTGTGGCACTGCTTTTATTACTATACAGGTTGTTTGTGGTTTTTCTTCCCCTCCCCCCCATCCACTTCAGTTTTAAATGCCTTTAACATCATTCTAAATGACTTGAATGCTTTAGGTCTTTTGGTAGTAAATACCCTTATTGAGAATCGCAGCACCAGAGAAGCTGCAGCCAAACTGGAATTCAGCCAGAGGCACCAGGAAACCCTCTTAAATCTCTGACTTTGCATTCTTTTTAGCAGTAACAACTTCCCACAGGGGGTGAACACTGGGGTTCCTGGCAATAGCTGCTTAAGGTGAACATAACAAAGAAGACAGAAAAATAACATTAGGGGAGGCACTGTTGCACTACAGGAGGTGTCCTTTCAAAAAAGCCCTCTTCTTTTCAGTGTTAGTCAAGTTGGGAGAAGTACCCCAAAAATCCATTATAACCTGAGATGGATGCTGTGTTATTTTATTTATTCCCACTATTAACAGTGCAGAATTTAATTCCTCTGTCCCAAGACGTAACTGTAGCCAACATTGAAAATTATCCAGTTTTAGCCTTGTTCAGGAAGTGAGGATACAGGCAGAATTTTTTGAATTTATTTATATTCAAAATAAATTTCAGAAGCAAATGTAGTCACTATTTCCTATGAAATAACTTAAATGACTCTTCGCTTGTTTAGGTAAATCTTCCATGTTACTGGAGAGTTTGAAATAATGGTGGACTCCTTGTCCTTAATTTAAGAAAAATGAATACCTTTTCTGGGTTTATAAAACCCATTTGCTGGTTTGCTAAGGGCAAAATGAAAAGTTGATCTCCTATACATTTTTAAAAATTTTTCTTTAAGCTTTTTTTGGGTGAAGGATATTGTCTCTGACACAAGATTCTTACTGCAAACCATTCTTATGTTCACATTCTGCTAACAATTTGGTCTAAGGAGAGAAATAATATACATCCTCACCACTGACAGCTATAAAGAAGTGAAATTCCCCTCCGTTACCTCTATACATTTGAATATTCTTAAATGATTGGCCTAATAATAGGAGCATGGGAAATACTCTAATTCTATCACTAATCATTTTTCATCAGTTTTTTAGCTTAATCATTGCATGTAGATGTGGATGACTGAATATGATAGAATTAAGCATTCAGTCTATAGTTATTAATAACAAAGAAGGTATGGCTTGACTTATACTGGCCCATTACTTATCTTTAATTTTACTCTACTGATATTTTTTTAAAGTTCAAATAAGTAATATAAAAAAACACTGAAGTTCAAATAAAGATTTAAAGAAATTTTACACCACAGTGAGTTGAGTCAAAAGGAGAAAAACACTTTTACATTTACATAAAACACCTATGAATCATCAGTGACCTTTCAAAAATTGTGTCTTAAATATCTACTCCAAGACTCTTTTTCCTAAGCCATGATCAAATAGCAGTAAATGGGCTGCATGAACCTAACTATAATTTGAAGAATTTTAATAATTCCATCTAGATGGTAATCTGCCATCTCAATAAATTCATCATTATTTAGATGTACCACATCAATATATCTCCTAGGAACCACCAGAAATTATCTATTGGTTGTGTGTTGTTTTTCCCAAATGGGTTCTAGAACAGGGATTAGAACCTTTCAGCATAAATCCTGTTTGTATCACATAACCTACAATTTCAATCTCTTTTTATATACCTGTTTTTAAAAATACTGGATTTACCTCAATCACCAGTGAGTTAACTGGTGTGATACACATCCATTTACTCTTCCTCCCTTCCCCCCGCCAGACTCCTTTTTGTTTTTGGTTTTTCTTTCAGACTTTCTGGTGTAGTGTCTAACTTTGGGAGATGTGCTACGTCTGTTACACTCCAAGCTTCTAGGAGGATTTAATCAAAAGAGAGAAGAAAAATGTTATTTTCAAATGACTTAATATAATTTTCTTAGTAGTATCCTATGCAGCACTGCCATATTCTTAGCAAACTAACGGGCACTTGTTTTTCAATACACCGTGATTTCTCATAACGGTTCTTTTATAATCCTTGTATATTTAGTAAATTTTTCCTGTTTTAATTACTTTTTTCTACCATTAGTCAACTATTCCCTTCTCAACTCTGTTTCCAGTATCATTACATTAGGCAATATATGGGTTCAATGACTCATTCCTGTCTCTCAATCATCTCATTTTTTTAAACATTTTATTTATTTGTCTGATAGAGAGTGAGAGTGAGTGAGCACAAGGAAGGAAGCAGCAGGCAGAGGGAGAAGCAGGCTCCCCGCCGAGCAGAGAGCCTGATGCGGTACTCAATCCCAGGACCCCGGGATCATGACCTGAGCTGAATGCAGACATTTAACCAACTGAGCCATCCAGGCGTGCCTCATCTCATTTTTTCATGTAGATCATATTCTCTTGTTCATTTTCTTCATTTAGACTCCCTTTCTATCTACTAGAAAGTAGTGCCTTATGGCTCTTCTCTTTGGTTCTTAGTCAATACAGAGAAGAGGGAAAGGCAAGAAAGGGAACTAACATTTTGAACTCATTCAACCAGGAAGGTACCATGCTAGATGCTTCCTGTCTACTGTGCAATTTGATTTACATGGCAAACATATAGAGCACGCAGTATACAACTGTATATATGTTATATATGTATGTGTGTATATATATATATATATATATATATATATATATATACACAAGGAGTAAAAAACCCACTCAAAATTAAAATTTATCCAAGTTACCCATTTATTAAGTGGATAGAACAGAATTCAAACCCAGGTCACTTGTCAAAATTTGTTCACCTTACTTTACCATTGTCCTACTACTATCACTAGGAAGAATTTAGACACAAACCAGTTGTTTGGGTATTTCTGTTCCCAGCAGGGTCCCTCTGCCTATTGGAGTGCCACTAGGACTTCCTCTTTTAGACATGGCTACTAGTAGGCAGTTGATACTTGGAGGCTCTAGGTGTCAGAAAGTGATGTGCTCTTTGAAACCCTCCACATGATTGTAACCATGTTTATTCTGTCTTGTGCTAAAGAAATGGCTTTTCTCCATTTTATTATTTTACTTTTCCATGTGGATTACAAAGTGCTGTTTGTGCCTTAATATTTACACATAATTTTTATTTTAGTAAAACTTCTTTTAGCACATAAGACTAAAACATAAGCCCAAAGAGATCTGGGTCTGGCAACAGACCTAAATGACCATCACTGCACTAGAAACTAAGAATTTATAGGGGTCATATTTGTTCACTTGACTCTCCCTTCTCTTATGGCTCCACCCACCATGGTGTAAAATTTCTTTAAATCTTTATTTGAACATCAATGTTTTTTTATATTATTTACTTAAACTTTTAAAAAATGGTATATTTCCTTCTAGAAGACATCTCAGTCCCTCAAGTAAATGTGCTTCTGTTAAGACAATCTCATATCTATCATTTAGAAGAAAAATTACTAATGGTAATTTATTTAAGTAATAATCTATGATAATCACTGTTTTAAATCATAAAGTGGGGAAATACAGTTCTTAGCTATGACAAATCTCTAGTATATCTAGAAACAGGCTGCAGGAATATAAATATAATGATGCTAAGAGATCACAAGAATCAAAGGCATTCTAACACAACTGTACTTAAAGAAAAGCACCATGACCCTGAATTTGGTTCATTGATCTGGTGTCTTGAAAAACCATAATTCACATAATTTCATACCACTTTTCCATGACACATCCTACTGTTCTCTGCAAATAAGGACTAAGCTTTTGTATTCTATTCACGAACCCCAAGACATGAGCACACAACCACTCCTTACATCTGAAGTCAATACATATTGGTCCATATGGAGAACTCAGCAGGAAGATGGTGGGGATGGATAGCATCATGGCTCCATATGTGTTCATAGAACCAAAAATGTGTTACTGTCTTATTAAATTTGTTAGACATTTCTCACACATTTTAAACCAACTTTTCAAGTACTATCCTGTGAAATAAGTACCCTAAAAAATGTTTCCACATTCTTACCTTAGGATTGTCAGAACTAGTTGTGCCCATTAGAATGAATGCAACGTTACAGGAATTAATAAATAGAGAGGATAAGGTCACTACCAACCTCTCAGAGAATGCCCCAGAATGGGGTGGTGGTGGAGGGAACTCATCCTGAAGAAGGAAAAAATCAAGGTGCTTTGACTCCATCCTGGCAGAATTTATGAGGAATAGCATTGAATGGGACACTGTGATGTGAGAGTATCACTCAAATATCCTCATACCCAGATACAGGAAAACTTTCATAGGTTCATTAACTTTTTCATTAACAAATTCAGTCATTTATTCATTCACTCATTCATTTTTATTGTGAACCCACTGTCTCAGTAAATCACAAAACAGACCATGTAGTTGCTCAAGCTAAAAAACTACATACCATTCCTGATTCCTTTTTTTCTCTCACTCTTTCCCTACGTTCAATTTTCTGGTTTCTACATCTACATGCCTCAAACATCACTACCTCCTGAAGGGATCTGCAATCACCATCCTGACCTAAAATAGCCTCCCACATCCAATTTATTTCCAACCCATCTCTTTGTTTATATATTTCCTTCTAATTGGTATCACCATCTGTCAGTATTGTGTTTGTTCTCCTTCATGCTCAATATGCTCAATATTCCCTAAAAGTGACCTAAAAACAACTTTCAGTATTGTGGATATTATATACATACTTTTTGACTGGATGTTTTTTCTAGATGTCTCAAGTTATCAAATTATCTAAGAAGCTATAAGGCTGAAGTGTTGTTCATTTGAGAGACCAAAAAAAAAAAAAAAGTGAACAAATCTATTAAGGAGAAAACCCTCAGTCTCCTCAGTGGGAACAATACCTGGGTCAATGTAAAGAAAGATGATACCAAGTCAAATCCCAGTAGCAATGTCCTGTTTACTTTGGAATGGTAGTAGCAAAGTCAGTCACAGTTGCATACTGAAATACCACCTCATGAATTTCGAGTGTTATGCATGATGGAAGAGATGAAAGACAATGGCAATCAAGAATCCTAAAGAGGAAGGACAGGCTCAGAAGTTCAAGATGATTTCACCAGAAGGCGACTTAGAGGGAAAGACATTTCCTCACCTTGTGATATAAGCAGGTAAGGGTTACCCTTGAGCATAGTCATTTATTCAACATATATTTATTTAGAATCCACAATGTATTGCTTGTTGTCGTATTCCTAGCATTTAGCTGATATATCATGAGGCATACCCTTCCCTGAAGGAATGCACAGATTTGCTTGTGGTCTGCATTTTCTCTTGCTCAAGTTTTAGCTAATTATAGTGTCTGGCATAAAGTAAAGGATGTTGGCTTTACCTATGTTACAATCTGTAGAGAATACACTATATAATCCTTCAACCCAAAGGCTTATTTCTTAAAAAAAAAAAAAAAAAAAGTCTTGTGTCTTAACTTTAACTGAGGGTACTTGTTCAAAATCAAACATATCAGAGGGGATAGGTAAAATAGGTGAAGGGGATTAAGAGTACACTTATCAAGATGAGAACTGAGTAATGATGTACAGAATTGTTGAATTACTGTATTGCACACCTGAAATGAAAATAATACCGTAGTTAACTAATTGGAATTAATTGGAATTAAAATAAAAATATTAATTTTAGAAGGCTTATTTCTGACAACAGGAAATACCTGATAATTTTTACACACTAATATTTGTAAAAAATTTAAAATATGATTGGGGTGCCTGAGTGGCTTAGTTGGTTAAGTGTCCCACTCTTGATTTCAGCTCAGGTCATGATCTCAGAGTCATGAGATCAAGCCCCACGACGGGCTCCTGGTTCTTTGCCTACTTGTGATCTCTCTCTGTCTGTCAAATAAATAAATAAAATCTTTTAAAAAAGTAAAGTATGATTTGTACACATCCAATTGGAGCCTTAACTTTTACATAGGTAGCCCTGGTATGTTTCTCAATTTTAAACCTTAGGAACACAGCTGTACATATACATATATAATATACATAATTACTCAGCTTCCAATTGGTCAGAATTGGAGCACGATTATAATTACCAACTGTGAAGTGAAAAGCAGACATCTGCCAGTCTAATAAAATAAGGCAATGCTTCTAAACTTTAATGTACAAAAGATACTTCAGGATCTTACTAAAATGCTGACTCAGTAGCGCTGGAGTGGGGCCTGGGACTGAATTTCTTACAAACACAAAGATTTCATCAGTGCTGCTGGTCCACGACCATACAGTGATTTGATATTTGGGTTACTGGCTACTGGCGTGAAAACTAAGAAGTTCAAAGGTGGGGTTATTATTATATTTTTTGCTAATTTAGATAAAGAAATTGCTAGATCTTACTGAAAACATGTTAAGAAAGAAGACAAAAAGAAACAACAGGTGGATCTGCTCTTATAGGAAAGAGCTCTTTTCCAATACAAGAAAAGTGGTCATAAGTAAGTTTGCATTCAGAAATAGGATGCTTCTAAAAATTTACCTTGTGACTTATTTGAGTGATTTCCCTGTAGATCCCCTACTTGGAATTCAATTCTGATACAGAAAATTGGGTCAGCATGAGAGACAGAGAAGGCCCACAAATGTATCAAACAACCTGAGCTGCATCCAGTTCTCACTGAACGGCTGCTTGTTTCTACAGAGCAGTAACTTGTCACTGGTAGTCACTTCCCTACCTAAGTTTGTGTTTGTTGACATTCTTCCACCACAAAGGGGTTTTGTTCAGAGATCCTTGTTTAATGACAAATCTCCTATGATATCACAGGAAGAGGTAACTTACTGAAGTAGAAAAAAAAGACTACTAGTGAACTTGGCTAACATTTTAATACTAAGAAAACCCGGGGTATTAGGTTTTCATGAAGTTACAGGGGGTGAAATCTCTTCCAGAACTAATAACTGTTCAATTGAAATATGTGAAGATGTATATTCCTTGGATTTGGGGATGTATTCTATTTTGTATTTTTTAATATTTTATTAAAGATTTTATTTATCTATTTGACAGAGAGAGATCACAAGTAGGCAGAGAGGCAGGCAGAGGGGGGCGGGGAAGCAGGCTCCCTGCTGAGCAATGAGCCTGATGCGGGGTTCAATCCCAGGACCCTGAGATCATGACCCGAGCCAAAGGCAGAGGCTTAACCCACTGAGCCACCCAGGCGCCCCTGTATTCCATTTCAGAAGCCATCAGTAAACTTATGTTGTGGCTTAAGCACTGTCCTCACACTGGAAAGTTAACATGGTGTAAAACATGATTTGACAAGAGATTTCCATTTTGTTTCTGCCTCACTCTAAGACCAGACTCCTCCCTAGAGAGAAAAACATAACAACCCAAGAGATCCTGAGTGTAATCAGCCTCTTTGTAAAAAATCCTCTTCTATTAAAAGCCATGTTTTCTATGTCCTCTAGGACCATTCTTGTGATCTTGTAATTCTTCCACTTACTGTTTTAATAATGTTATTGTGGGACAAAAGCACACACAGATGTTCCTTATGAGTTCACAAGGACTATCATAGTTTAAAGGTATTCAGAGTGCATATGAGTATTTTCAGCTTGGCCATTTTACTTACAAAGGATCTCTGAGACCAAAGACAGGAATTCTGGGCAAGGAATTCATACCCTCACTTGCCATTTATCTTATCATTTTATTATTGATAAGAGGAAATATGTGAGGGAATTCTATTCTTCCAACTTGGTATCCTGAAGAGTTGTCAGGATTCTTTTTTTTACCTGGTAGACTCAAAGCTCAACCACAGTGCTTATATCTTTTTTTTTTTTCTTTTCCCAGCTAACCAAAAATCTTCTTTCTATGCAGAATGGTGACTAAGAAAATATTTATGCCTTGCTTCCAAGAACTTAAAATGTTTCCACACATTAACCATTTACCAAAAACTCTCATAATGTAAAATAATAATAACAATATTTAAAGGTGAATATCCCACTTTTAGGAATTCAGGGACTAAGATAATTAATTGCCCAAGGTTGTAGAGGCAAATTGATATCAATGTTGAAGCAAGACAGAATGCTTGGCTTGTAACAAATTTCAAAAATATTTATGGCTAGATTATTTGTGAACTGACGAGCCCAAATACATGCCTTAATAGTTTTTGTTGTTGGTGGTGTTAATTTACCTCCCTCTTCCTTAGGAAGGTTTTTATTTTTTAGATGTCATTAGATATCAATAAAGAAGTTTCTAAGCCTCAGGCTATTTCTCATTTAGACTTTTCTTTGAGAAAACCTCGTTCCATGTCTACTTTCATCTTAATCCATGGATTTATATATAGGTTTAGCCGAATTTGACACTTTCCCACAATTTGTCTCCTTTGGTTGTTGCACATTAGGGATTTTTTTTAAAACGGTATTTTTAACACCAAATATGCCTTGTTGCTTTGATAGAACATGGTCAATAACTCAATCATATTGGATATACCTAATCCAAATTTATAAATGGATTCTCTTCCTGATTCGATGAATTGACTGGTAGTATTTCTAAAGAACAATTTGATCGGTTGATTTCATTTAATTCATTACTTGTTTAGGGATTCTTTTCTGCTTATAGTCCATTAATATTAAAATATTAAGATTAGGACATTTATTGAAGCAAGTTGCAAATATTTCAGGATAATATAAAACAAAATATGAAACCTTACTTGCTTTGTTAACTAAGCTGGAGAATATCCACTTTGATGGGGATGTAGTGTGCTTTAGGGAAAAGAAAACTAGGAACTTTGGTTCCAATCAAAACTTTTCTACTATTCAAATTATGGAGCTGGAAAAAGTTAACAAGTTTTTTAAACTTTACATTTTAATTTAATTTATACTTAGAGAAAAGATGCAAAATAGTACAGAGAATTCTTGTGTATCCTCATTCAGCTTTCCTTAATGTTAGCACAATATATAACCATTATACAACTATAAAACCAGGAAATTAACATTGGTACTACACTGTTAACTACATTGCAGATTTTATTCAAATTCCACCTGTTTTTTTTTACTACGCCTTTTTTCTCCTACTGTGTTTTTCCACATCTTCTTAGTCAAGGATCATATCTTAGGTCCTATGTTGTATCTGTTATTTCTCTCAGCTCCACTCCAATGTGTGACTTTCTCTCCCCTTTCCTTTCATGAACTTGACATTTAAAAGAGTACTCATTACTGCTTTTGTACAATGTTCCTCAATTTAGGTTTTTCTGATGTTTTGTCATAATTAAAATCAGGTTATGATATTTGGTGGAAGCACAGCACAGAAATGATGTTCAGTCTCATTTACTCCATTGTTAAAATAAGATAAATTTGGGGCATCCACACAGCTCAGTTTGCCAAGCATCTGCCTTGGCTCAAGTCATGATCCCAGGGTCCTGAGATCTAGCCCTGCAAGGGGCTCCCAGCTCAGCATGGAGTCTGATTCTCCCTCTCTCTTTGCCCCACTCCCTCCACTTATGCTTAGTCTCTCTCTTTCCCTCTCAAATAAATAAATAAAACCTTTTTTAAAAAATCTGCAAAAAAGTAAGGTAAATTAAAGGTTTTTTTAAAATATCCTCTATTATTTTGTTCTATTTTGCTTTATTTTTTTTTTGTATTGTTAATCTCTATAAGAGAAATTGACATTTAAAGAAAAAGAGGGGTGCCTGGGTGGCACATTCAGTTAAGCACCCGAGTCTTGGTTTTAGCTCAGGTCATCATCTCAGGGCTGTGAGACGGAACCCCACATAAGGCTCTCTGCTCAGAGCAATCTACGTGAGAATCTCTTTCCCTCTCCCTCTGCCCCTCCTCCTTGTGCTCTCTCTCTTTCTCCTTCTAAAATAAAATAAATAAACCTTAAGAAAAAGAAAAACATATTTTAGTATTATTGTCCCCTTGGAAAGGAGATACTACTTTATTAATCAATTGCACCTAGGATTAACACACTATTGGCATTTTTTTAACAAAAATGCATAGCTTTTTCAAGAAAGCCATCTTTTAAGAAAACATATCCAGAGATCTTAGGAGACATGCCATAAAACTAAATTAGCTAAGTTCACCCAAACCATAGCATGACTATGTATTATTTTTCCTCTTTAAGCAGCCTATAATATTAATAGGTTTCTTCTAAATATTGGTTGTCAACTTCCTAGTCATTGTCAACTTGGCTTTATATCACTTAATTTAGTATATTTGAAATTATTATTTACTATTATAGCTCATGAAATGCTTTATCGTTTGGACAGAGATACAGATATTGTTAGCATTTCATTAGTCAAGAATTGCCAATAACTTGTAAGGATTGAGCATACATCAAAAGTTAAGAATAATGCATATAAATAATTATAGGCATTACCAATGCTTGCAATATAAATAATGCTTTTTTAAAAATAGGGAAAGTCAGTATAAATCCAAAAATTTCCAAACACCTATCTAAATTTAAGAGAATAAATATTCTATATTTTAGTGGAAGGATAATTCTAAACATCTGCAAAAAGTTACAGGAAAATATAAAATGTTTCTGAATCTGCTCTTGCTATTCTTTCCTTCCTCCCTCCCATCCTTCCTTCCATCTCTTATTTCTTCCAGTCTTACTGAAAGAGACGTTACAAAACAATTACAGTGTAAAAAGTATAACAGAGCTCTACAAAAGACACTATGAGCTCATTTTAAAAAAAGAAAAAAAGGAATATTTTTAGGATACCTGGGCGGCTCAGTCAGTTAAGTGTCTGCCTTTGGCTCAGGTCTTGATTCAGGAATCCTGGGATTGAGCCCTACATCAGGCTCCTTGCTCAGAGGGGAGTCAGCTTCTCCCCTGTCTGCTCTTTAGGAAAAAAACAACAACAACAACAACTTTATTTTTCCTGAAACTTTCAACTGTCGCTGCTAGAATATTAAGGGGAGAGAAGGTTGTAGCAGGGATGAAGCAAGAAGCTTTTATAGAATTCTTCACTGAAATGTGTAGACTAATGCCTACTCTTTGTGGCATGGCAAACTTCCAGGATCCATAGACACAAATGATTATAGCAAAAAGTCTTATGGACAATCTTTACCTATTCTGCATGTGTGTTATCCAGAAGTGGTAGGATGATCTGATTCTGTAACCAGTTTACAAACTACATCCATCCTGGCTTTACTATAAAAGTGAACTGCCTGCTCATTAATAGTTTTAGTAGACAACTTTCTTAAACACTTACTATGTAACATAACAAAGCTGAGAACTTTATATTATCTCAATTAAATCTCAGAAAACCACCCTGAGATGAACATCATTATTATGGCAATTTTACAAATGAGGGGTTGAATTTGGAAAGGTAGGATAAATTGGGCAGAGTTGCATAGTATGTATCAGGGTTGATATGTGACTGAAGACAATCTGACTCCAAAGACAAAGATTGTCTTCATAATAACCATAAGCTATAGACACATTTCATCTCCAAGAAAGCAAGTGTACTTATAATAGGTATAATCATGCTGTCTAAACTCATGAGTTTTTGGATTCACTAAATTCATAATGTTCAAATTTGGGACTTGGTAGAAGAAAGATAATTTTTAAAAAATTTTTTGTTAGTTCATTCAGGCTAAATAAAGATAAAAAAAGCAATGTAATGAATGAAAAAATCGTTTATAAAAAAAATAAAGGGGAGAAATAAATTTGCATTAGAGAATTCTAAAGTCAAAATCTCTCTTTAGTCTGATTAATTTACTTTCCATTCTTTAAACTCTCAAAATGGAGGCTGTTCAGGATTTGGTCTCTGTAATTTTTAGAAGGGATTAGGGAAAATCATTAACTTTCACAATCATGATAAATAGAGGATCACTCTATTTTGATATACGTATATGATTTTCATGTGAATGCATGAAATCACACTGTATTTCTTACTCAAATACTTAAGTATTATTGTGAAAAATTTTCTTGCCCAGAATTCAACATAAAGTATGTATGTTAAGTAAAGCCATACTTCCTCACTATCAGCTTGCTAATGGCACTGTGTTCAAAGATGAGTCAGGGTTCCTTATTCCATCTCACTGGGAAAAGACTGTGTTTCCATTATTTGCATAGATTACCTGTATTAGTGAGGAAGGACTAGTCTGAACTTTTCTAAGGTATATGAGCAACTCTATGAGTAGCTTTTTTGAAAAGATAATTCAGGATTCATGATGCATTTAATCTCCAGACTTTGTACTTGGTCCTTAAGTTGAAAGTCTTAACATTTTTCAAGAACTATTTTTGCTGGGTATCTGTCCAAATTATCCAATATCCTGTGCCCTTAAACAGTAAAACTTTCTTGGAAAAGAAAAAACAAAACCTTAAGGAGAAATAAGTTGATTAAAAACTCTAATAAATAATGATTATTATAGTTAGAAGAAGACTTGTGTCCCATGTCAAATATAAACTTTGCTCTAATTCCCTATCTTATGGCAAATTCAGCCTGTACGTTTCCCACAGTTATATTTAAGTCATTGCACATTTATGATCTATTCCATGACTTTGTTATGCCGAGATTAAAAAGACAAGTGAAATATGGTATCTGCCAGGACTCTTAGAATCTGGTAATGGAAAGAACAGTAAGATAGATACACAAAATACAAAAAAGGTAAGTTGCTTAAGAAAAATACAGATAAAGAGCATAAAGAGAGAAGAGAAAGAGAGAGAAATAGTAAGTTTGGGGTAGCTATAAGAAGCTTTCTGGATGAGAAGTGTTAATTAATTAAGAAGGTTAATGTGAAGATAAGTAAGGAAGAAAGGAAGACATTCTAGAAAGCAGGAGGGGAAGGTTAGGAAGGAGGAATTTCAGAGTACAGGTGTTTTCACGTCCTTTGAAGACTAGAATGCATCGGTGAGGTAGGTGATGAAGTCAACAAAGTAATGGTAAGAATTTATAGGACTTGGTAGCTGAAAGTGTAGAAGGGAAAATTAAAGATAAACTTGTGATTTAAAATTGACATGCATAGTGGCGTCTTTATTTAAAGAAGGAAGCAAGGCAGGATCATGCACTGATTTTAGGAGCAGGAAAGTGATACATGCTGTTATCAAAATGTTGAGATTATACGCAACAGATGATTTACTGAACTCTACATCTGACAGTAATGATGTACTATATGTTGGCTAATTGAAGTTAAATAAAAAAATAAAGTACCTGCTTGAACATTTGGGCTTTTGAATTATGATTCAGACCTTAAGAGACAAGGCTGAGAGATTTGGAGCTGGAGTTATAAGATTTGATATCAAACTGTCTGGATCTTCTAAACTGTATGAACTTGGGCATGTCACAAACTCTTTGAGCATCATTTTATTTACTGTTAGAAATGGAGATTAAAAGTCTATTTCAGTCCACTGCAGGTGCCAGGAGGAGCCGCTGCCATGGCTCTGTGCTACCCCATGGCCATGGGCTGCAACAAAGGCCACAGAGTGACCACGAACAGGAGGGAGCTGAGTCACAGCCGCCAGCACCTCACCAAGAAGACCAAGTTCGTGCAGGACATGATCCAAGAGGTGTGAAGCTTCACCCCATAGGATCAGCATACTATGTGGCTGCTCAAGGCCTCCAAGGATAATCGGGCCCTCGGGTTCATCAAGAAAAGGGTGGGGACATACATCTGTGCCAAAAGGAGGAGAGAGGTGCTAATGTCCTGACAGCCATGAGGAAAGCAGCAGCGAAGAAGGGCTGAACCCCTCCCCTCTGTATGTAATAAAGCCTTTTTTGGCGGGGGGAGGAGTTTATTTCAATATATAAAATTCAACAAATCCAAGATGTTATTGTTGATAATGTCTGCATAAAAGTAACAGTTGAAGCTATTATTAAAACAAAAGATTAAAGAGGTCTGAAGAGGGGTTAAGGCAACTGATAAATGGAAAAGGGAATTCTAGCTATCATATGAAATTTTATTTGTTGATACTTATTTTTATAGTTTCATGACCCACACATACATACCTACACAATATATGGCTTGACTTTATTTTTGAACTTTGTGAAGAGTACCATAGAGTAGGCTGTCTTCTAAGATTTGCTGTATTGTCTTATTCATCTCAGACTATGATGCTAAGATTCATCCATGATGTTTAATTACAGATCAATTTTTACTGCTGCATGTCATTCCATTTTATAAAAATTCCATAATATAGTTATTCATTCTACTACATATGGATGCTTTTGTTGTCTCCAGTTTTTTGTTATTATGAATAGTGACACGATGAAGAGTTTTCTTAAGTCTTCCAGCACGTATGTGTAAGAACTTCCTCTGGATATATACCTAAGGATGGTATGTATGCAGGAATATTCAACTTTATAAAATAATGCCCAAATTGTTTTCCAAAGTGGTTGTATCATTTTACACTCTTACCAGCAATGTGTAAAAAAATCCACATCCTGGCCAAATGACAGTTCCATAAGATTTCTTAAATTCTATTGGCGAGTGATGAAGAATGACATCTCATCATGTTCTTTATCAACATTCTCCCAAATACAAGTAAAGTTGGGTGATTTTTCAGAAGTTTATTGGCTATATACATCTTTTGTGATGTGTCTATTAACATTTTTGTCTATTAATTTTCTATATTATTTTAATTTATAGGATCTATGTATACTTGATTATAGTTTGCTGACTATAAGAATTTCAAATAATTTCTCACACTTTCCTCACACTCTTTAAAGTGCATCATGAAAAACCAAGGCTCTTAATTCTCACATCATCTGATTGTTCAGGTTTTTAAAGTTCTATGCTTTTGAAGGTTTTTATAAAATATTCTCTGACCCAAGGTCAGAAAGGCATGCAAGAATATTTTCTTTGAGAAGTTTTAAAGTTTTGTATTTTGTTTTTTAAAGTTCTTAATCCAGGGATGCCTGGGTGGCTCAGTCCATTAAGCTTCTCTGCCTTTATCTGAGGTCATGATCCTAGGATCCTGGGATCAAGTTTGGCATCAGGGTCCTTGCTCAGCAGGGAGCCTGCCTCTCCCTATGCCTTTGCCTGCCACTCCCCCTGTTTGTGCTCTTTCTCTCTCTGACAAATAAATAAATAATATCTTTTTAAAAATAAAAATAAAGTTCTTAATCTATATAAAGCCGATTTTTGTATAGTTTTTGTGATATATACAATCTCATTTTTTTCCTTATTAATGAACCATTTTTAGCTCTATTTATCAAATATTTCTTCCCTTCTTCAGGAATCTGAAATACACCTCAGTGATATATCAAAGTTTTATCTAAATAAAACTACCATATGATCCAGCAATTTCACTTCTGGGTATTTATCCAAAGAAAATGAAAACATTAATTAAAAAATATCTATGCACCCCTACATTCATTGCAGCATTATTTACAATAGCCAAGGTATGGAAACAACCCAAGTGTCCCCTGATAGATGAATGGATGAAGTACACACACACACACACACACACACACACTCTAGACTATTACTCAGCCATAGAAAAGAATGAAATCTTGCCATTTAAGACAACATGAATGGACCTAGAGGGTATTATGCTAAATAAAATAAGTCAGAAAAATAAGACAAGTATTATTTCATTTACATACACAATCTAAAAACAAAACAAATGAAACGAACAAAATAGAAACAGATTCATAGATATAGGAAATAATCTGGTGTTTGCCAAAACAGGGGAAGAGGACTAAGAGGTATAAACTTCCAGTTGTGAAACAAGTAAGTCATAGCAATGTAGCAAAAACAAAACCACAGTTTAATCTAAGAATGAGTCTTTTCTTGGACCTCTGTTTAGTTCCTGTAGTTGGTTTTGTCCTCTTCCCACAGCAGTATCATTCTGCCTTAATTAATGTGTGACACAGAGCAATTTCCCCCAACCTTCTTCTTTTTTTTAAATTAACATATATGAACCTATTTTGTGTCAGCTATTATTCAGATGAGGAAACCATGGCATAGTGAGGTTAAGTAACATATTTAAGTTACAGTGTGTAGTTACAATCCCATAGGTGGGATTGTAAACCAGGCAGGCTGGCTCCAGAGAACATTATTACCATTAACATGCTATACTGCTTCTCTGTCTCCAGAAATGCTTGCTTATTTTTGGACTTTTGTTTTCATACAGATTTTATAATCAACTTAATCAACTTACTAAGTGCTAAGAACAACCCTTCCACCCTTCCATGATTTTGTGATTCTTACCAAAGTCCCATTTTATACACACACACACACACACACACACATACACACAATTATTTGGGTATAATCAACCACATTAACATTTCTGCTGCAAAAACATACTTGGTAATATTATTGGGAAAAGCAGGATAAGTAGTATCATGAATTCCTTCTGACCAGTTCAGGTTGTTTTGCTGCCAAATCTTGCTGTTTAGTCCTCTTCAGATCTTTGGAATTATGGAATGTGTCATTGCCATTTAATAAATGATGGGAAAAATTCTCTGGGAAGTTAAGTAATTAGATCAAATCAATCTACATTCTTAGTTGATGAACTGCCTGTAGTTTGCTCCAGGCTTTTTTTTTTCCCTAAAGAAATGTTTTTATATGAATTTTAAACCTCAGAGTAAGAATATAGCATTTCCTTTGGATCTGGATCTATAATGATTCCAGATCTCTGCCTAATTTACCTTGTTGACTAACGTTTCCCTGATCACCTGTTCTTTTTTTAATTCACCAACATCCAAGCATCCTCTGCTAGCTAGTCTGTTAGAAACCAATGAAACAAAACATAATTAATAAGTAAGTAATGAGAATGCCTTTGAAGCATGAATCTAAGACAAAAGATGACTAGATGTCAAGACCCCACAGAATTTTATTTAATCTACAATTCCAATTCTAGATTTTATAACTTAAGGCTATTTTAGGTAGACTGTTTACCCTTAATCTGTTCACATTTCCAAATAAGTGATGTACATTTTTTCCATATTGAAATTCTGTTTTCTTTCCCATTCTGTCATTCCCTGGCTTTTAAATGATTTTTCTGTGTTAAGTTATTAAAGTTTTCCCCTTTTAAAACAGTGACTTATTTTTCCATTAAGGTGAGCTGATTTTGTAGCCTCTTACATTAGAAAAAGAGCATTATTCACGAGTCACTGTTCATTTGTCTAGTGTCTGGCACATTGTAGGTATTCAATAAATGCTTGATAAATGAATAAAAAAGAATGCCCTCTTAAAATGTTGATGTCTCTTCATACCAAATTGAAGTTTAATTTAACAATAGCTTCAGGATTACATATTAAAGGTCTTAGGAAAAAGTAATAAATGGAAATACTTATTATCCTGCTACAGACTGAAAATATAGGTACTGAATTTTTCATTGAGATACAAGTGAAGCCTGAAACACAAATGGTGCAAGGGCAGAAATATAACAGACATTCACTAACATTGTTCATTTAAATTGAATACCTGAAAGTGTTCAAGTTTGAAACTTTAGCACTCACTCATACAACACTCCATATCTGTAACTGATAATAATGCTGAATTATCATTCAGTAATATGTTCTTGCTTATATTTTCTTATATCTTATATTTTCTTATATCATTCTTTTATCTTTAATCTTTCTTATATCTTACCTGTATTTTCTTATATCTTATAAGAAAATTGTAAAAAATAAATTTACACCCGTTAGGCCCGTGTGCATTGAAGGGTACAAAGCTATACAGCACAACTTAGATCAGCAATTTCCAAACCACCCTCTACTGGGGGAAAAAAAATATGGATCTCTGTGCCCTATTCTCATCTATTGTAACATAATCTGTGAATGTGGGGTTTGGGTTTCTGTAGTTTTTTTGTTTGTTTGTTTTTTAAGATAATTGATTGATTGATTTTAGAGAAAGAGAGGTGAGTCCGCAAGTCGGGGGAGGGGCAGAAGGAGAAGAAGGAAGCAGACTCTCCACTGAGTTGGGAGTCCCAAGTGAGGCCCCACATGGTGCTCCACACAGAGCTGATCACCATGACCCCAAGAGCATGACCTGAGGTGAAATCAGGAGTCCATCTCTCAAATGACTGAGCCACCCAGGCGCCCCTGGTATTCTATGTTTTCTAAAAGCTTCCTCAAATGATCACTAAGTGCCAGCTGGCATTGGCCTGTGGAACAATGTTTGGGAATAATAAACATTGTGCCTTAAGTTGAAAATCTATCTCCAATCACTCCATAGAATGTTACAGATCTATTCACTTGTACAGAGGGTTATAAGATGCCTGGTTTGGATCATCCATTTTAATCATAGAGGGGAAAAAAATCAGTTTGCAAATGACATAAGATCATGGAGATATTCAATGTCTGTTCACATTCTAGGGCAGTAGAGTAACAACATATGCTCCAAAGATCTCTTTTGACTTTGACCCGTGTCACTTGTAAGACCCTTCCAATCATTTGGGAAGATCAGTGGGAAAGAGAGTTTTGTTCAGACAGGCATTCACCTAAGTACAATCCTGAATCTGGTCCTGCTAGAAATATTTGGGGTTCCTTTTAACACTGGAGTCATAAAATACAATGTTTACTACAGAATTGGACCCCATCTGTCAAAACACACTTGTGGAAATTCAATAAGTCACAAGAGAAAACTGAGAAGAAAATCAGTTGAATGTTTTTGAAAAATTCATAATCACACTATCAGTAGATACCTTTGTTAACAAACTAGACAGAATATTCTGGAAACATGATATTCACTCCCCATCTGTTGTCTCCTGACATTGTTTAACCATGAGTGTCAGAGCGAACAGTATGAGCTGGTCTCATCTCACCCCTTCATTTGCCATGAAGTCACAGCCTGTAGATAGATCCAAAGAAGGAACTTCCTGTCCCATGATGAGATCATTACCTGCACTTCGTTCAGGTGATTCAGTTCTGCCAGGGGATGCTATGAGAACAAGCTATAGTGCTTCTTCCCTCATCCGAATAGTATACTGTCTGCCCTAGAACTGACACAGCTCACTGTAAATCAGAGAAAATTTGATGCCTCTTTCACAACACTTTTTCTCTTTGTCTGATTTTTTTTTTAGATCCTAGAGCCATTTTTTCATTTTGGAACACCATTTTAAAAATTGGTAGAAGCCAATGAGAAAATGATCCAAATGATAGATATTCTCTTTATACCCTTTTTTCTTGGGATATGCCCACTTCATAAAGCACCTGTATCAACTGCTGAAAGAACTATATTCATCTATCTGACAAAAATGTAGTCTACTGCTTGGCCATAATCTCAAAGGTATTTTCTAAGTGAGTTAAAATATTGATGTTAAGATTACAGTATTGAGAAAATCAGAATACTTAGTCTGTAATATCCAGGTATGAGTTTACATTATTCCTATGTCTAACCTATTGAATTTCAAGTACATTCTAACATGTCACATGATATTCTAGGCCTTTTAAAATTTATTATCTTTAATAATCATAGTAACTCCATATATATGAACACTTGAGTAGGCAGGGAAGATAGATATACTGTCTCTATATTATGGGTGAGTAAACTGAGGTTCAGGAAAGATTAGTGATTTACCTAAAATCACTAAATCAGTCAGAGACAGACTGACAATTTAAATACACATTTTCTCACCCTGAGTTTACAAATTCTTCCTTTACCTTCTACCCTCCTTTCTCTTGTGATGTTAATAAACAATCACATGTGAATTTGTCTTTGCCTTTCTAAAATGCATGATTCCGCCCATTGGTTTTTTTTTTTTCAATTAAAGAAATAAATTGACTTAGCTATTTTCTGTGTCCATTCTTCTTTGAACTCAAATGTTAACATTTAGATCATTGTTCTTTCCCCATCCTTTGCTTCACAACATGGCAAAGCCCCAAGCTTTGAGGTAGTGACCTGAAAATGTAATGTTAGCAGCTTTATGGAAGAAAGAATTTTAAAAAGTTGGACTGAACAAGGTAAGACGTTTAGTCATTGTTTTAAAAAGTCATCTTTTTAAAAGTGGGAATCCTGGCCCCCTTCTATGAAACCTAAGTGAGAATTTAGATTTTAATTATAGACTTCTGCAAAGTTCACTCTTTGTACTAACCCACTACGAAGTAGCTTTTTATAGATACCAATTTATTCAACTTTCTTTAACACTCCAAACTGAACAATCACTTTCATGGGCTTCTTTTTATTATTATTAAAAGAAGCTTCTTTTTGAACGGCTGCTATAATAAATAAGGTAATGCTTCCATTCAGTTGAAAGTTCTAGAACAATACAACCCCCCCCCACCCCCATCCCCGGGTTCAGGACTTAACTTACTGTGAATAGTGTCAGAGTGACACAGAGGAATAAACAAAGAATGGGTAACCATGGAGCCCAGAACACCAGCAATTCCACTGGTCTTAACCAAGTAATTGGTACATAATAGTTTGGAAGTCATCTGCAGAGGTTCTACTGCCAGTTTTCCTACAAATCACTGTGCAACCTTTTCAAAGTCATGTTTTTCTCTGGGTGTTAGCTTCCCTCAGCTATGAATTGAAAGTTGATCTGTATGTACTCAAAGATTCCTTGCAGTGTTAATATTCTAAGATCCCAAATGTTTATGAAGAGAATGATTTAAGAATCACTCAGCAATGATTAAATAAGGTGGGGGAAAAACCCAAATACCATGGAGGCTAGAAGCATTCAACCTCAGATGTGAAGTCCTTTAAAAATTTATTCCCCCACCCCCCCACCCCAGTAGGCTGGCATTGCTAATAAGAGGATATTTGTCAGACTCAAGACATAATTTTACCTTGATTGAATGTTTGTGATGCTGCTTCAAGTCATGCTACTCATGTTGCCTGATTTGATTGTCTGGTTTCTGGTTTTACTTTCTACTCCTAGGAAAGTATATCTTGGTGCTATTTCATAGCTATTTCAACTAAAAAAGCTAATTTTTAAAAAAGATTTTATTTATTTATTTGACAGACAGAGATTACAAGTAGGCAGAGAAGCAGGAAGAGAGAGGGGGAAGCAAGCTCCCTGCTGATCAGGGAGCTCGATGCAGGGCTCGATCCCAGGACCCTGGGATCATGACCTGAATCGAAGGCAGAGGCTTAACCCACTGAGCCACCCAGGCACCCCTAAAAAAGCTAATTTTTAAAACAACACAGAAATTCCATACATGAATTATTCTGCAAGAATATTATATTTTTCAGAGTTCAGTACCCAGTGTAATGTGATGAATGTGCTAAAAATACTGACAAAGTAAATGATGTCATATGTGATTTCTTGCATTGATGAGAGCAATAATACATGGGTGTCTTTATTTATTACTATGATTTGGTGATTATTCATGTTGGACATATTATGATAACTTAATAAACCATTACTACATAGTGTTACCATCCTCCTGAAAGTCAGCAATGCTAATAACTCCTTTTAAGCTTTCAGCTATTCACTGAGAAGGTTAAAGAGTGGAGGCTACAGATAAAAAAAAATTCTTTATGTTGTTTTCCAGTATAAGAGGCATATAAATTTTACCAGACACCGTTGTTTTTTAATTTATGCTTCTAGAAATCACAATATCTGGGTTCTAATTCACGCTTTCTGCCAAATTGGATGTGTGGAACATGTCATTTAGAGCCTCTGAAATTAAATTCCTCTTCTGTAAATTAGGTGATTCATTCTGTAATTTTAAAAATTCACTTCTTTATATTCTATAATTATCTTGAATCTCTAGGTTTCTATGAACCAAAACAAAAAACATCATTTTATAAGCGATACTTAGTATGTGACAGTTGACTCTAACTTGCTATCTCAATAATTCTAAAATTAATGGAAATTAAAATAGTCATTTTTGGAAAGGTAAAAAAGTCATATAATCACTATCATTAAGATTGCCTTTGGAAAACAAAGGTTTAAATACATCTCATTGTGTATTTATGGGATGTGAAAGTAACTGTCATTGTATGATTGATATTCTTCATGCCTAACAGCTGAACTCAAAAAAACATCAAATGTCCCATAAAACTAAGCCATATTTATTTCCTGTATGTGATACAGAGGGAATCGCATGCCTTATCACTCTACTTTATGTGAATTTAGGGCATTTTACAGTATATTATATTTATAACTGTAAGTACTACATAAATACAGTGATAGTATTATGATTAAATAATATGTGTGTGTCACATACATGTTATATTGTCTGTGTGTGCCACATACATGTGTGTGTGTGTTAGGAAGGAGAAGACAATAAAGAAAGAAAGAAAGAAAGAAAGAAAGGAATGGCAAGAAGTCTAAATTAGCATATAATTGGAATGTGTTAAAAAAAGTGATCTTTTAAAAAGTTGTGTTTTGATGAAAAAGCTTTAATTAATCTGCATTTAAATTTGCTTTCATTTAGTAGTGGAAAATAATACATCATGATCTATGTGTGAAAGAAAGGCACATGGTGTGAAAATGTTAGAATGTATTGTAGAGAAAAGGGGAAAAAGAAGTTATTGGTACAATATATGGTTGAACTGAATTACTGACTTATAGCACTTTAATTTATATGTCACAGTGCAGGCATGTATTCAGGGCACATTCATAAATCAGACCAGGTCTGACAAGGAAAACAAACAGACATAAAACTTGTATTCAAATACAAAAGCCTGGGCTTTTTTGGAATAAAGAACCTCTTGTGGAAAGAATTGTAATAGATGTAAACTGCATCATCCCAACAAATATCAGTGTTACAAGTACAGAAATTAAAACCCTTAAACATAATAGAAAAGCAGTATTTGTAATTCATTTTCAAGGGCAGGCAGTTAGCCAGGTTAGCAAGTATATTTACCACTTATGAAATAGTCTGCCTAAAGAACCTGTTCTGTTCTGATAATATGGTTTCCTGAAGCAGTACTGCTCCAAGCACCACCATCATAACTTGAGAAAATCTTAGAAATGCAAATTCCCTGGCATTACCCCAGACAAAATGAATCAGGAAATCTGAGAGAAAGTCCACCTTCTAGGTGATTCTCGTGCACATGGAAATTTAAGAAACACTAGCTTAGTGGTACAGTAAAGAGACTGGAAACTAACTCTCTTCTGTCATCATGAAACCACTATATACTGGATTTCATACCATTTCTGAAGTACCTTCAAAAAATTCTGAGCTTGCTAGACAAATAAAGATACTTCTTTAGATTATTATATTTTATTATTGTTAAGGCATCAGATGGTTAAGAAGCTTTTACCTGCTAAACAACAGTCAATTTTACCTGCTAAAACAACAGTCAAAAGCTTTTACCTGCTAAACAACAGTCAAACAGTGAAATAAAAATACATGCAGATAACTTCTATGTACTGGGCATTGACCTTGCTTGCAGCCAATATCCTACCTTCCCTGCTTTTTTGCATAAACCCCATTAAGCTGGCCAAGGAAAAGAGGAAGGAATGTGGGCAAAGAGGGCAGTGAACTGGAGTCCATCTAAATTTATTTATCCTGCTAAATAAAGTGAAAGTTAAGTAACCTTAAACTTCCTTCAAACACTTTCTTGTGTGTCTAGCTGTAATAATACTGAATAGGAAAAATTTGACCAATAATCTTGTGAAAGAATCCAGTGAGAGAATCTAGAAGTGACATCAATTTCTGTGTGATGGTTAAATTTCTCATTCAAAATTCTTAGCAATCTATATAATTTTCATAATAATGATTACATGGTATATAAAAAAGCCTTCATCACCACAGTCAGAGTTCAGTAACATATGGTACTTCTACTAGATAAAGAGAAGGTAAGAAATCCACAGTGGACAATTTTTATGGTCCAAAAATACCATGACACAAAACCTTTTTAAAAAAGCTGTTTAAAAAGTGGGGGGGGGGGGAATGAATAAGTTTAAAATGTTTCATAGAAGCAAAAGTTCATTTTTTGAAGATGAGCTTATTCCTTGCACTTTAAATTATTACACTTCAACACATCTTCAAATTTTATTAACATGACGGTTGCTCAGCATTATAGGCTAAGGCACTCAAGTCATTTACTAAATCCTTTAAGGGCATTATGTACTTCTATTTGTCATGGAGACCCTCCCACATATTTTGTATATAAGTAGTTAATATCATGATGTCTGAAGGTATATTAAAGTGTTTGTTCCATTTGCTTGTATTCTGGGTACCATATGCTCAGAGACTATATTTTGACGGGAGAAAAACCTGACTTAGAGATCTAACCAGAGCTGTCCAGTGCTTGGTAGGATTTTTAAGAGTATACTTTAGAGCTTCATGCATTCAGGGATTTAATTTTATAAGACACAATCACTAAGAAAGAATGGTATTGCAATTTAATTTTACTTTTTAAATATCTATTTCAAAATTGAATTGATGATCTATTACAGAACTCCCACCTGAACCCTGACTTGCCCTCTCACCATAATCATAAACTGGACAAAATATATAGAGCCACTGTTCTGATACACTGGGCAACATTCAGCATACAGTTGCGATCCCTCAGAGAAAGGAAATCAATTAGGTGAACCCAAAACTCACCCAGAATGTCTTTGTGGAGATGCTTCCTGCACTGATTCTAAGCAGACTATTAAAGACTCACAGTGAATATACTACAGTGTTCAGAAGCGGTAGAGCACCATGTCAATAACTTACCTCAAGTGATTTAGGAACTTAAAAAAAATGTCTTGAAGAGTTTAAGACTGGAGTTCTGGAAGGGAGAAGCAGATGGAATTTATAGGGCAGAGCCCTGCAGATCACAGAAGAGCATAGAGAAAAAGCTCCAGAACTCTACCTTGGACTCCCACTAAGGTTGTTGTTGAATACACAAGGATCTTTCAGTAAGAGCGCACACAGGAAAAAAAAAAAATTTTTTTAACTGAATTGGACTTCATCAAATAAAAAAATTTGCTTTTCCAAAAACACCTATAAGAAAATTAAAGACAAATGAAGAAACAGGAGAAAATACTTACAATATTTATACACAATTGAAGGAATTAATTTCCGAATATAAGAATTCTTACAACTCAGTAAGAAGAAAATGAATAACATGATACAAAATTAACAACATATTTGAATGGACACATCACAAAAGAAGATATATGTATAGCTAATAAACACATAAAAGCATGCCTGAGTCATCAGGGAAGTACAATTTAAAACCATAATGAGATATCACTGCATACAATCTTGAGTAGTAAAAATTAAGAGGGCTGAAATTATCAACTTGATGAAGATTTGAAATATCTAGAACTCTCAAAAGTTGCAAGTAGAAATATTAAATGATATGTCCACATTGGAAAATAGTTGGGCAGTTTATCATAAAGTTAAATATATATATATATATATATATATATATATATATATGTATGAAGTTAAATATAATCATAAGTATTGGCAACTCTAACCGTAAATACATGCCCAAAAGAAAGAACAGTATATATCCAGTCCAGAAAAAGACTTGAAAATGAATGTTCATGGCAGCTTTATTCCCAACTAAAGATAATAAAAATGTCCATCTTTGATGAATGGATAAACAAAGTTTGGTATATAAATAGCAACATTTACAACAGTAAAAAAGAACAAACTGATACGCTGAAATTCACAGATAAGCATCAAAATCATTGTAATGAGAAAAACAATCCAGCCACAGGAAAGGGCTCATATAGCACAGTTCCATTTATATAAAATTCCACAAAGGGCAAACTGTACTTTAGTGACCGAAAACAAAAGAAATTGCCCATGATCATGTTATGTGGGAGGAGAGGTGGACTGCAAAGGAACAAAGAGGAACATTTTAAGGTTAAGGAAATGGAGATGCCTGGTGTAATTTGATCTCAGGGTCATGAATTTGAGCCCCACATTGGGTGAGGGATTACTAAAAAATAAATAAACTTAACGTGAAAAAAATGATCTATATATTGATCAGTTTGGTAGTTACATGGGCGTATATATATTTACCAAAACTCAGAATACACTTAAAATAGTTTCATTTCATATAGGTATGTTATATTCCAAAAAAATTTATTTTAAAGCCAAGTACATAGTTAAATAAATAACAGTAACAGTAGTCACTAATTTTCACCCATTAAAGAAAACAGAAATCTAAAGTCCACACTGATAATTAATTGAGACTAGTGAAACTGTCACTTATAGTAGAATGTCAATGTCTAAATATAGAAGGAACAATTCATTTAAAAAATCACCATTGGGGGCACCTGGATGGCTCAGTCGGTTAAGCATCTGCCTTCGGCTCATGTCATGATCTCAGGGTCCTGGAATTGAGCCCCAAAATAGTCTCCCTTCTTAGCAGGGAGCCTGCTTTCCCTCTCCCTCTCCCTCTGGCCTTCCCTGCCACCTGTGCTCTCTCTCTCTCCCTCTCAAATAAATAAATAAAACTTAAAAAAAAAAAGAAAAGAAAATCACCATTTGGAAACTTTATTTGAAATAATTAATTCAGCCAAAAAACATCAATAAATGTTAAGTTTAGTAGGTAAATATTTGTTGAGCAACGTGATATTTACATGGTTTCCAATATCTCAAAATAAGATATATATTGAATACATAGGAAAGAAAGAGTGATTTAAAATGGAGAAACATGATAGTACCTTAATAAATTGATTAAGGTTAACAAATTGTGTACTACCTGATAAGATACAATAAAGCAAGGCATCATTTCTGGGATATTCCTGGCAAAAATGCATACCATGAATCTAATGATGAGGAAACATAAAACAAATGCAAATTTTACAAAATTATTGGAGGAATGAATCTAAAGGAATGTGACAAATAAATGAAACATGTGATCATGAATTGGATACTTTGCTATAAAGGATATTAATGGGAGAACTAGCAAAACTTGAGTGGGGGGGTTGCTTATTATACGCTATCAGGTACCACTGTTAATTTCCTGATTCTGATGGCTGTAGTCTAGTTATGTAAGAGATCCTGTTTGTAGGAAAAATATTCTAGAGTATTCCGAAATGTTGAGGTACGTTGTCAGTAACTCACCCTCAAGAGATTCAAAATAAAAGGAAAAAAAAAAAAAAACCCTCAGTACTATTTTGGTTATATTTTACTAGCTTCCTTGAGGGTTCATTAGAGCCATAAAAATAAAGAAACTAATACTTTACCACAATGAGAAAAAAGCATGTTCCTATTTTATTAGATATAAGAAAAATATATTCCTATTTTTATTAGATATAGCATAGAGTTATCCTTACAAATGCACAGGAAGTTAAGTTATGCATGTCAGTGTAAAACTAAGAGTAATTATCAACCATGATTGGAAAGATAATATGACATATATACTACACAAAAATAGTTATTGAAATATTATTCACCAGGATGTTCAAAACCTGTAACTGAAAGTAATCACTGTGAATTATTATTTTCTTAGGTTACATTTAGCCAATTTTTAAATTTAGCCACTTCCACAAGTACTTAAGCAGTTTTCATCCCCTTCTCCAGACCAATTTAACAGTTTAAATAGTAGGTTGTGAAAACCACTGAACTATTACTGTCTTGTGAGATTACATGGTTATCTTGGACCACTCAACTCTGATTTTTATTTTGAAATTTTACAATTCAGTCCCTTTTATTGTATTAATACCTCCAACTTTCCAGAACCTTGATCTAGTTCAAATCCAGATATCACAATTTATGACATTGTTATATTTCCAATGTAATGTATTAAAACTAATTAAAGTGGGCAGATGTATGTGTTCATGTTTTTCAAAGTGAATAAACTATAATCAGGACTGATCTTCATCAGTATACACCAGTACATTCAGGCCAGTTGTTGAAATACTGAGATATTTCCATTTCAAATGATATTCACTGGGTGCTATGAACACTTCAAGTATCTCATTGTGGGGGGAAAAAAAGTATCTCACTGTGGTGTCTTTGCCACTCAATACTACCACCTGTCCCTCCTCCTATCTCTCATCATCTAGAAACCAAAGAAGTAAGACTTGGAACACCAAACAGCATTTAGAATTTAGTTTCAGCACCATGGTCAGTGTCTCCAAAGATGTGCCCATGTTTAACAATATCATATTGTATATGTGAAAGCTGATAAGTAGTAGATCTTATGAGTTTTCATCTCAAGAAAAATGTAATGTAACTAGGTGAGGTGATGGATGCTAAGCTTATTTGGAAGTCGTTTCATGGTACATACATACACCAATTCATTATGTCATACACTTTAGATATACAATGCTCTATATCAACTATATCACTGTATCTTAGTAAAACTAGGAGAAAAAATATTTTGAAAAGTACCCTATGGGAATGTCCATTTGTCCACATAAAACAATCTGTATAACTTCTTTACATTATTTGCAGTGATCACTATCTTCTAATTTAAATTGCATTATTATTGGCTTAAACACATTTTTAAAAATGAAATTATTTATTTTATAGATAAGTATCTTATAAGGTAAACATACAACAGTATTGAACACTTTTTAAATTCCTACATTATACTAATTTTATTCATTTTACAAAAAAAATCACTAACTATGAATTTTATTTTTAGTGGGGACCAGAGATTACCCAATATTAATCCAGATTCTGGTTTTTCCTATTAAGTAGGGTGAATAAAACACTAGATGAACTTTTTTTTGATGCTCTCAGGTTATAATGATACTACTAATTCAACGATACCTTGAGAAGCATTGGTATAGACAGGCACAATTATTCAAAACTCTGGTTGCAACACTACAATCATCTGGCATGACATTTTTCCTTGAATTTGTATTTACTTATAATTGTGGCAAAATGTACATAACACAAATTTTATCACCTTATCCATTCTTCCCCCGTAATATTTACAGATTTATTTATTTATTTATTTATTTATTTATTTATTTATTTAATTTTAATTCTTTTTATAAACATATAATGTATTTTTATCCCCAGGGGTACAGGTCTGTGAATTGTCAGGTTTACACACTTCACAGCACTCATCATAGCACATACCGTCCCCAAAGTCCATAACCCCACCCTCCTCTCCCGATCCCCCTTCCCCCAGCAACCCTCAGTTTCTTTTGTGAGATTAAGAGTCACTTCTAATTTGTCTCCCTCCCAATCCCATCTTATTTCATTTATTCTTTTCCTACCCCTCAAACCCCCCACGTTGCATCTACACTTCCTCATATCAGGGAGATCATATGATAGTTGTCATTCTCAGATTGACTTATTTCACTAAGCATAATACCCTCCAGTTCCATCCATGTCGTGCAAATGGCAAGATTTCATTTCTTTTGATGGCTGCGTAGTATTCCATTGTATATATATACCACCTCTTCTTTATCTATTCATCTGTTGATGGACATCTAGGTTTTTTCCAAAGTTTGCATATTGTGGACAGTGCTGCTATAAACATTCGGGTGCATGTGCCCCTTCAGATCACTACGTTTGTATCATTACGGTAAATACCCAGTAGTGCAATTCCTGGGTCATAGGGTAGCTCTATTTTCAACTTTTTGAGGAATCTCCATGCTGTTTTCCAGAGTGGTTACACCAGCTTGCATTCCCACCAACAGTGTAGAAGGGTTCCCCTTTCTCCCCATCCTCACCAGCATCTGTCATTTCCTGACTTGTTAATTTTAGCCATTCTGACTGGTGTGAGGTGGTATCTCATTGTGGTTTTGATTTGTATTTCTCTGATGCCAAGTGATTTGGAGCATTTTTTCATGAGTCTGATGGCCATCTGGATGTCTTCTTTGCAGAAATGTCTGTTCATGTCCTCTGCCCATTTCTTGATTGGATTATTTGTTCTTTGGGTGTTGAGTTTGCTAAGCTCTTTATAGATTTTTGGATACTAGCCCGTTATCTGATGTCATTTGCAAATATCTTCTCCCATTCTGTCAGTTGTCTTTTGGTTTTGTTAACTGTTTCCTTTGCTGTGCAAAAGCTTTTGATCTTGATGAAATCCCAATAGTTCATTTTTGCCCTTGCTTCTCTTGCCTTTGGCGATGTTCCCAGGAAGAAGTTGCTGCAGCTGAGGTCGAAGAGGTTGCTGCCTGTGTTCTCCTCAAGGATTTTGATGGATTCCTTTCTCACATTGAGGTCCTTCATCCATTTTGAGTCTATTTTCATGTGTGGTGTAAGGAAATGGTCCAATTTCATTTTTCTGCATGTGGCTGTCCAATTTTCCCAACACTATTTGTTGAACAGACTGTCTTTTTTCCACTGGACATTCTTCCCTGCTTTATTGAAGATTAGTTGACCATAGAGTTAAGGGGATTTTTTCTGGGCTCTCTATTCTGTTCCATTGATCGATGTGTCTGTTTTTGTGCCAGTACCATCGTGTCTTGATGATGACAGCTTTGTAATAGAGCTTAAATTCCGGAATAGTGATGCCACCAACTTTGGCTTTCTTTTACAATATTCCTTTGGCTGCTTGAGGTCTTTTCTGGTTCCATATAAATTTTAGGATTATTTGTTCCATTTCTTTGAAAAAAATGGATGGGATTTTGATAGGGATTGCATTAAATGTGTAGATTGCTTTAGGTAGCATAGACATTTTCACAATATTTGTTCTTTCAATCCAGGAGCATGGAACATTTTTCCATTTCTTTGTGTCTTCCTCAATTTCTTTCATGAGTACTTTATAGTTTTCTGAGTATAGATTCTTTGCCTCTTTGGTTAGGTTTATTCCTAGGTTTCTTGTGGTTTTGGGTGCAACTGTAAATGGGATTGAGTCCTTAATTTTTCTTTCTTCTGTCTTTTTGTTGGTGTAGAGAAATGCAACTGATTTCTGTGCATTGATTTTATATCCTGACACTACTGAATTCTGGTACAAGTTCTAGCAGTTTTGGAGTGGAGCCTTTTGGGTTTTCCACATATACTATCATATCATCTGAAAAGAGTGAGAGTTTGACTTCTTCTTTGCCAATTTGGATTCCTTTAATTTCTTTTTGTTGTCTGATTGCTGAGGCTAGGACTTCTAGTACTATGGTGATTAGCAGTGGTGATAATGGACATCCCTGCCATGTTCCTGACCTTAGTGGAAAAGCTTTCAGTTTTTCTCCATTGAGAATGATATTTGTGGTAGGTTTTTCATAGATGGCTTTGATAATATTGAGGTATGTGCCCTCTATCCCTCCACTTTGAAGAGTTTTGATCAGGAAGGGATGCTGTACTTTGTCAAATGCTTTTTCAGCATCTATTGAGAGTACCATGTGGTTCTTGCTCTTTCTTTTATTAATGTGTTGTATCACATTGATTGATTTGCAGATTTGAACCAACCTTGCAGCCCTGGAATAAATCCCACTTGGTCGTGGTGAATAATCTTTTTAATGTACAGTTGGATCCTATTGGCTAATATTTTGGTGAGAATTTTTGCATCTGTGTTCATCAAGGATATTGATCTGTAATTCTCTTTTTTGATGGGATCCTTGTCTGGTTTTGGGATCAAGATGATGCTGGCCTCATGAAATGAATTTGGAAGTTTTCCTTCCATTTCTATTTTTTGGAACAGTTTCAGGAGAATAGGAATTAATTCTTCTTTAAATGTTTGGCAGAATTCCCCTGGGAAGCCGTCTGGCCTTGGGCTTTTGTTTCTTTGGAGATATTTGATGACTGGTTCAATCTCCTTACCGGTTATATAGGTCTGTTCAGGTTTTCTATTTCTTTCTGGTTCAGTTGTGGTAGTTTATATGTCCCTAGGAATGCATCCATTTCTTCCAGATTGTCAAATCTGTTGGCATAGAGTTGTTCATAATATATTCTTATAATTGTTTGTATTTCTTTGATGTTGGCTGTGATCTCTCCTCCTTCATTCATGATTTTATTTACTTGGGTTCTTTCTCTTTTCTTTTTGATAAGTCTGGCCATGGGTTTATCAATCTTATTAATTCTTTGCAAGAATCAGCTCCTAGTTTCTTTGATTTGTTTTATTGTTTTTTGGTTTCTATTTCATTGATTTCTGCTCTGATCTTTATGATTTCTCTTCTCCTGCTGGGTTTAGCCTTTCTTTGTTGTTCTTTCTCTAGCTCCTTTAGGTGTAGGGTTAGGTTGTCTATTTGAGACCTTTCTTATTTCTTGAGAAAGGCTTGCACCACTATATATTTTCCTCTCAGGACTGCCTTTGCTGTGTCCCACAGATTTTGAACCATTGTGTTTTCATTATCATTTGTTTCCATGAATTTTTTTCAATTCTTCTTTAATTTCTTGGTTGACCCATTCATTCTTTAGAAGGATGCTCTTTAGTCTCCATGTATTTGGGTTTTTCCAAATTTCCTCTTGTGATTGAGTTCTAGCTTCAGAGCATTGTGGTCTGAAAATATGCAGGGAATGATCCCAATTTTTTGATACCAGTTGAGACCTGATTTGTGACCCAGGATGTGATCTATTCTGGAGAGTGTTCCATGTGCACTAGAGAAGAATGTGTATTCTGTTGCTTTGGGATGGAATGTTCTGAATATATCTGTGATGTCCATCTGGTCCAGTGTGTCTTTAAGGCCTTTATTTCCTTGTTGCTCTTTTGCTTGGACGATCTGTGCATTTCAGTGAGGGGAGTGTCAACGTCCCTTACTATTATTGTATTATTGTAGATGTGTTTCTTTGACTTTGTTATTAATTGGTTTATGTAGTTGGCTGCTCCCATGTTAGGGGCATAGATATTTAAAATTGTTAGATCTTCTTGTTGGACAGACCCTTTGAGTATGATATAGTGTCCTTCCTCATCTCTTATTATAGTCTTTGGCTTACAGTCTAATTGATCTGATGTAAGGATTGCCACCCTAACTTTCTTTTGATGTCCATTAACATGGTAGGTTGTTTTCCATCCCCTCCCTTTAAAAATTGGGGGTGTCTTTGTGTCTAAAATGAGTTTCTTGTAGGCAGCATATTGATGGGTTTTGTTTTTTTATCCATCCTGATAGCCTGTGTCTTTTGATTGGGGCATTTAGCCCATTTACATTCAGGGTAACTATTGAGAGATATGAATTTAGTGCCATTGTATTGCCTGTAAGGTGACCATTGCTGTATATTGTTTCTATTCCTTTCTGGTCTACTACTTTTAGGTTCTCTCTTTGCTTAGAGGACCCCTTTCAATATTTCCTGTAGAGCTGGTTTGTTGTTTGCAAATTCTTTTAGGTTTTGTTTGTCCTGGAAGCTTTTGATCTCTCCTTCTATTTTCAAATGATAACCTAGCTGGATATAGTATTCTTGGCTGCATGTTTTTCTTGTTTAGTGCTCTGAATATATCATGCCAGTTCTTTCTGGCCTGCCAGGTCTCTGTGGATAAATCTGCTGCCAATCTAATATTTTTGCCATGTTACAGACTTCTTCTCCTGGGCTGCTTTCAGGATTTTTTTCTTTGTTGCTAAGACTTGTAAAACTTACTATTAGATGATGGGGTGTGGACCTATTCTTATTGATTTTGAGGGGGGTTCTTTGCACCTCCTGGATTTTGGTGCTTGTTCCCTTTGTCAAATTAGGGAAATTCTCTACAATAATTCTCTCCAATATACCTTCTGCTCCCTTCTCTCTTTCTTCTTCTTCTGGAATCCCAATTATTCTAATGTTGTTTCGTCTTATGGTGTCACCTATCTCTCGAGTTCTCCCCTCATGGTCCGGTATTTATTTATTTGTTCCAGTATTTGCTCAGCTTCTTTATTCTCTGTCATTTGGTCTTCTATATCACTAATTCTTTCTTCTGCCTCATTTATCCTAGCAGTAAGAGCCTCCATTTTTTATTGCACCTCATTAATACCTTTTTTTATTTCAACTTGGTTAGATTTTAGTTCTTTTATTTCTTTTTTATTCTCTTTATTCTTCTTTATTTTCTTTTATTTCTCCAGAAAGGGCTTTTATCTCTCCAGAGAGGGTTTTTCCAATATCTTCCATGCCTTTTTCAAGCCCAGCTAGAACCTTGAGAATGGTCATTCTGAACTCTAGATCTTACATATTACCAATTACCAATAGGTCCCTAGCCTTCGGTATTGCCTCTTGTTCTTTTTTTTGTGGTGAGTTTTTTTGCCTTGTCATTTTGTCCAGATAAGAATACATGAAGGAGCAAATAAAATACTAAAAGGGTGGCAAAGACCCCAGGAAAATATGCTTTAACCAAATTAGAAGAGACCCAAATCATGGGTGGGAGAAAGGGGATTAAAAGTTCAAGAAAAAAAAGTTAAAAAAAGGATAACAAATTAACAAAATATAAAAACGAAAAAAATACGTATTAGACTGTTGACTAGAACAGGGTCACCCACTTAATTTTGGGAGTATTTTGGTCTCTTAGAAGAAACTACCTCCCAAAATCTTAAAGAATGAAAAACATATATTAGGGTAAACACAATGAAGGGATGGAATATGCCTATAAAGAAGAAAATTTTTTTTTTTTTAATTTCTAAAAAAGGAGTTGATAAAGTAAGTTGGTTGGGAGAATAAAGAAAAAGACAGTGGAGAGATTTTTCTCAGGCTGGAGACTAAAACAAGCCTGGAGCTAGATTCAGGGTATATTTTGATCTATTAGAAGTTGTACCCCAAATTTTTTAGAAGAAAAAACCCTATGTGTATACAAAAAATAAAGTCAGATACAATGAAGGATAAAATATGACTATAATAATGAAGGTTCAAAAAAGATTATTATTATTTTTTTATGAAAGGTATTGTTAAGATAAACTAGTTAAAAAACGTTAAAAGAGGAGAGGGTAAAAGTTAAAAAAAAATTAAAAGAAGAAAAAAAATAAAATTAAAAAAAATTTAAATTAACTGCAAGAATAAAGAATCATGGGGAGAAAGCCATGAATTCCATGCTTTGATTTCTCCTCCTCTGAAATTCCGCTGTTCTCCTTGGTAAGTGAACTTGGTCCTGGCTGGATTTCTTGTTGATCTTCTGAGGGAGTGGCCTGTTGTAGTGATTCTCAAGTGTCTTTGCCCCAGGCAGAATTGCTCGCCCTTACCGGGGGCTGGGCTAAGTAATCCACTCGAGTTTGCTTTCAGGAGCTTTTGTTCCCTGAACACTTTCTGTAGCATTCGAGAGGATGGGAATGAACATGGTGGCCTCCCAATCTCCGGCCTGGAGGAGCCGAGAGCTCGGGGCCCCACTCCTCAGTGCACCCTCAGAGAAAAGCGCTCAATCACTCCCATCTCCCTGTCCTCTGGATACGCTCTGAGCTCATCCAGCTTGTGACCAAGCATCTCTGTCTCCAAACCCTGCAGATCTCTGAGCTCCCCCAGGGGGGGTGTCTCCCCGGATCTTGTGGGGACCCCACTCACAGAGCAGTGGCCTGTGCCATGGATTACAGTTCAAGGTAATCCCGAGTTTAAAGCTCAGTCCTTGGCTCTGTCTCTGTAGCTGGCTTCCCTGCTCTAATACCTGTGAGCTCTGCAACACTCAGACACCCCGATCCTTCTGTGACCCTGCGGGACCTGGGGCCACGCTGACCCCGCGTGGGCTTCACCCCGGTTTAGCCTCTTTAGCGATGTCCCTCAGTGGAGCAGACTTTTAAAAGTCCTGATTTTGTGCTCCGTTGCTCTGCTGCTTGCCGGGATCCAGCCCCTCCCCCCATGGTCTATCTTCCCGTCGCTTTGGATTCACTTCTCTGCCGTCCTACCTTTCAGAAGGTGGTCGATTTTGTTTCTAGAATTGTTGCTCTTCTTGTCTTTGGTCTCCTGTTGGACTTGTAGGTTTGCAGTGGTTTGATAAGCTATCTAGCTGATCTCCTGCTACCTGATATCATCTCAGCCTGCTACTTCTCTGCCATCTTGACTCCTCCACACCTTATCCATTTTTAAGTGTGCAATTCAGTGGTGTTAAGTACATTCACATTATTATGCTAGTCAACAGAAGATTTTTTTCATCTTGCAAAACTAAAACTGTACCCAATAAACAACTCCCCATTCTCCCCTACCCCCAGCCCCTGGCAATAATCATTCTACTTTCTGTCTCTATGAATTTGACTACTCTACATAATTCATCTAAGCAAAATTGCCAGTATTTATTTTTCGTGACTGGCTTATTTCCCTTAGCATAAATTCCTCTAGGTTCATCTATGTTATAGCATGTGTCAGGATTTTCTTCCTTATCAAAGCTACATAATATACCATTGTACATATATAACACACTCTGTTTATCCACTTATCCACTGATAGACACATGGGTTGCTTCCACTTTTGGCCATTCTGACTAACACTGCTAAAAACATGGTGTACAATTACCTTTGAGGGCTTGCTTTCAACTCTTTGAAATGGAAAAAAATGGGTCATCTAGTAAGTCTTTTTTTAATGTTTGAGAAACCACTATATTGTTTTCCATAGTGACTACACCATTTTATAAGTCTCTCAACAGTGCACAAGCATTCAAATTTCTGTAAATCCTATCCAACACTTTTTTTTAATAACATCCTAATGGGTGTGAAGTAACATGGAATATTTTTTATGAAACCAAAGAATATAAAAATTAAATGAAAAATGAAAAAATTTACTATAAAATTTTTATAAAATTGAAAAATTTTTTTTCTCTTAAAAAATAGCTCAAAGATAGTCCTTGGTCTCTTTGGTCCTTTCTTATTTCCTAATTTAAATAGAATTTTATTTTAGCCATATAGTTATTTGGGGAAATTGCATGATTCCTTAAATACAATCTTCAGTTTAGCCCCCAAAAAAATCAGCATTGAATAAATAAGGCTTTTACAATATTAGTAAAATAGTGATGGTTATTAATGTAACTAATAATGCTCCAAGTAGTAAAAACAAAAGAAACATAAAAATGAGAGAATTCCTCACACCTTATTTTTACAAAATCTTCATGTAGTTATCAAATGATATTTCCTAGGTAAATTTTATAATCCCACTTCCATTACTAACTAGCTGTGTGACTTGGGGCAAGACTTTTATTCCCCCTGTTTTGGCTTCTAAAGAATCTCCCAAGAAAAATTTCCACCTCCACTGTGTGTATGTGTGTGTGTGTGTGTGCACGCTTGCACGCGCGCATGTGTGTGTTAGTACAGCACTTTCTTGCTTTCTCTTTCTTTTTTTCCTGAAGATTTTATTTATTTGAGAGAGAGAGAGAGAGGGAACACAAGCAGGAGTAGTGGGAGAGGGAGAAGCAGGCTTCCTGCCAAGCTAGGAGCCCGATGTGGGGCTCGATCCCAGGACCCTGGAATCATGACCTGAGCCAAAAGCAGGCGCTTAATGAATGAGCTACGCAGGCACCCTACTTTCTTGCTGTCTTTCTTTGCATGCAGAAGTAGTTCATTCTTTTTTATCACTACATATGTTTGATTTATAAATGTACCTATTTCATCTTTTTTTAAATAATGAGATACAATTGGCATATACTGTTGTATTATTTTAATTCACCTCTCATTTTTATGATCTGTGAGTTCAGTCCTGGGATGAAAAATGTTTTACTTGCAGGCATTTTAAGATAAAGAAAGACAAATCTAAAAAGGCCAGAAAGTTACCTTAAGATCCCACAGTCTCCTGGGTCAGCAAACAAAGACAGTTTCTAGGTACCCCCTGGGAAATCTACTTCTTTGGGGTACTCTTCCTACTTTGAACTACTTATTGTGTTGAAAACAATTCCTTCTTAAGTACCCATAGTGGAGAATGGATATACTTAGCACTGAAAGGAATTACACATAAAGGAATCACTATATGAAAATTGAAAATTGGATATAGGCTCTGAACAAATCCATATGTGCATGTGAACAAACTGATAGACATTATTTCCCACCTAATTTGTTTTTTTTTAGGAATTTATTTATTTATTTGACAGAGAGAGATCACAAGTAGGCAGACAGGCAGGCAGACAGAGAGAGGGAGAAGCCGGCTCCCCGCTGAGCAAAGAGCCCAATGCGGGGCTCCATGCCAGGACCCTGAGATCATGACCTGAGCCGAAGGCAGAGGCTTTAACCGACTGAGCCACCCAAGTGCCGCCCCATCTGATTTGTAAACCAAAGTTGTATTTCTCTTCTTGATACATTTTTTTAAAGGTTTTATTTATTTATTTGACAGACAGACATCACAAGTAGGCAGAGAGGCAGGCAGAGAGAGAAGGAGAAGCAGGTTCCCTGTGGAGCAGAGAGCCCAGTATGGGGCTTGATCCCAGGACCCCAGGATCATGACCTGAGCCAAAGGCAGAGGCTTTAACCCACTGAGCCACCCAGGAGCCCCATCTTCTTGATACATTTAAGAACTAATTTTTAAAAGTCAAAATATTTTTAAATAATGTAAAGTATACACATGTTGCTGGAGAATTCACTTTGGAGATCAGTATTATAAAATTATTATTTTTTTAAATAATGGCCCTGGTTGAAGACAAAAGAGAAGTAGGAGGATCCTGAGCCCACCTCTTCCATGGACACAGAAAGGTTGCAATTACATATTTAGTACAACTCAGTCTGAGAACAACCAGCAGAACAGCACTTACACACCTAAAGATATAAAGAAAAAGGCCACACTGAGAAGGATAGTAGGAACAGAGAAACAGAAATGAACTCCCTAGTACAACAACCAACATGTTGGAGGGATCTCACAGCCATAGGGGTCCTTCCTGAGCAGTGAAAGTTTCAAGCCCCACACTGGCCCCTCCTGCCCTTGGGATATGCACCAGGAAGATAAACCCCCATAATGTCTGACTTTGAAAATCAACAAGGCTTAATTAAGTCCAGGAGGACCTGTGCACAGTATTACTCATCCCAAGACCCCGTGCAGATGCAGCAGTTTTAAAAGTACCTGGGTCATACATGAAGATTTACTGACTAATTTTAGAGCATGTGCTAGAGGGGCAAAGATCTGTAAAAACTTTCTCTGGGAATGGAAGCAGGTACCATTTTGCCTGTGTCCCTTTAGCCTAGCTAGCTTGCTGCTGGTGGGCACCAGTTCTGTTACTTTCCATCTATTTTGCCACCCCTGTTTGTCCTGTCCTACCTCCCCCTGAAATCTTTCTTTAAAGTTTCAATTTGGAATTTTAGAGAATGAATTCCCATTTCATTCTTTTGTCCTATTCAGCTCTAGAAGTATTTTTGTGTTTGTGGGCTCTTACGCAGATTTGGATGAAGTTTTTAATGGCTGATAATTCGTATATAAATAGTAATAAAGATAAAAATAATGTAAATTAACATTAAGCCCTTAAAATATGCCAGATACTGAGCTCTTTTACATATGTTTAATTTACAAATATTACAATTTACGTATTTCATCTCTTTTTGCCATTACAAGAACTCTTTGAGATAAGTACTATTATTATTCTCATTTTTTTATAAATAATGAAACTGAGGCATAAAGAAACAAGTAGACCACACAGCAAGCTAGTGATGGGGCCAGGATTTAAATCTGTTTAGCATGACTCAAGAATCTAGGGTCTTAACTGCCACATCATACTTTGTGCTTGGGATTCCTTCCTTTTCAAGTGGCAAAATACCATATTCAAATGGCTAAAGAATAAAAACTAAAGTTTGTGGCAAATGTGTCTTCAATCACAAATAAATCCATTGTTCAAACTATATTCTTGAGACTTGATCAAGACTTCTCCATATCTCACAATTGTTTTTATTTTGGCTCCATTCTTTTTATTTTATTTTATTTTATTTTATTTTTTTCGGTGTTCCAGCATTCATTGTTTATGCACCACACCCAGTGCTTCATGCAATACGTGCTCTCCATAATACCCACTACCAGGCTCACCCAACCCGCCACTCCCCTCCCCTCCAAAACCCTCAGTTTGTTTGGCTCCATTCTTAAGTAAACTCTCCTCTTGAACTGGTAATGTCTGTGATTTTATCCTCTCAAAACACCCCTCAGAGATGGGGGGGAAATCTTCCTAATAGAGTCAATATATTCAATCACATGCTCACATTTTAAGCAATTGCTGTTACCCTATAACCAGTGGTTTTGAGTCACCAAGTCTTGGTCATCTGCTCATGCAGAGTTTCATAGAACACACTCAAAAATGTGCACACTAAAATATCTGTGATGGAAAAGGATTCACACAGTTCACTGTGTCCTTCAACTCTGAATCAAGATCTATTGATGACTGCCAGCCTTCTCCATAAATAAAGGAATATGTGAATTATCACTTAGCTGTAATCTTTCAAAAATGTGTCATTACCCTCAATTCTTGCTGCATAGATAGCTGGTGTTCTATTAGTTTGATGCCACTGCAACTGTTCTAGTCCACTTGATGACTCACACAATAATCACTAAATGGATAAATTAACAGAAAACCTTTCTCGTGTATCATAGATTTTCAGTGATAAACAGAAGAAAAAGTGGTCAAGCAATTTTCACTCCTGTAAACAAATATAACGAGCTGATTCATTTTCAGGAAGTCAACAGTTCTATTCAAATTAAGCAAATTATATATAGTACTTACCCTTTTATACTTTATATCATACATTGATATTATGTGATTTCCAACATTATCATCTGAAAAAAAGGACTACTTTTTTTTATCATATTAACTGTGTATTCCACTTTTTAATATTCTCAGCAGTTATGTGACTTGTGACCACTTTTGTCCTCAGGAGCATATCTTAGAATGATGCATTTGTACTTTTTATCTTTTCTTTCCCTTTTACATCCAATTTTTAATCCGATTATTTTTTGAAAACTTATTATTTTGCCAAAGAGCTTACTCTGCTACATTTGAAAAAGACATGCCACTAATTGACAGCATTTTATATTAGGCAGTAAATACACTGAGGAGCAAGATCAAAACGATTAGAAGCCAAATAAATTTCAGTTTTCGGGTATTCATAAGGTTTTCCTATAACCACTTTCCTTTTATTTTATGCTTACAGATTTATTTGTCCCTGCACATAAAAATTCATCTACCTTATTTTCACTGGAACACCAAACACTATCACCTTTTATAATATTATTCCAAGTTATAATATTTATGTAATCATTTTCATCAGGCAGGCAGTCAACCAGTAAAATTAAACTCCTACAAAAGTAACTATTCCAGTGTAAATGGACAGCATAAATGTAATCAGATCATGCAATGGGACACTGACACACTGACCACTAGGAATCACACATCTGGAAAGTACCATTTGGAGCAACTTATGCAACTAGGAGCTGCAGAATGCATGGATCCCTCATTCTCTTGTCATCTTGTGGAAGTGTCTTCTTTGGTCAAGCTTAGCTGGATACACCACAGAAAATGTCTGAAATGTGTGTTGGGAGCCCTGCAACTTGTGCATTAAATTAAGAACATGCAGATTCTTAACCACTGAATGAGGAGACACAAGCCAGCCATGCAGAATCAGCAGGTAGCTCCCTCAGCATCTGAACATGCATTTTGAGGAAAGGAAAACCTTGAGGTTGATTTAATTGAAGGCACAGTTTCAGTACACTCACAGAAAGGAAATAAAGTCACAATTTTATTACTTACAAATTTTAGAAATGGGCTGATTTGAGGCTCAATGAGCCTGGGGAGGGACAGTCCTCTATCCCAGGTGATGAGAGGCAGAGAGAAAGAAAGCAGGGTAGCAAGCCCCTAGTACTTTTAAGGTGGTTGTGGTGGAGGTCAGTAATTTTACATGGGCTCAATTCTTAAGTGGTTATTTTAAAGGGTGACCCAGGAAAAGCAAAGCAGCAACTTGTGGCAGGAATCCCAAGCCAAGGTCCTTATCCAAATGTCCAGACTTGGTGTGATCAGGGTTGTCATAGGCAGCAACTCAAAATAGCTCTTTTCTCATCATATGAAGTGAAGAAGTAAAGAAGCTATGAGGTATTTCTTACCCAATTACTAGTGGGGTAAGAAGGAATGTTCCTGGGGGAAAATAAAGCAGATGATCCAGTATAATTTCCTTATAAACAAAACTGGATCTCCAGGCAAATAGACTGATAGTGTATTTTAGGAAAAGAATCTTTACCTTAGGAATGCCTTGAGTAAAATGCCCATGATTTGAGACTGCCTGATGTAAACACACCTTAAATCTAAAGATTTAGGAGCCATGTCTCTCTGGAGAACATCACATACACCCTGAGGTGAACCTTGAACCTCATTAGATTCTTTCTCATACATTATTCTGAGCTAAAAAGTGTGTGTCCAATGCAGAAAACAAGAAGTGGGGAGTACTGCTATATATACCAGATTTTTCCCTTATTGTTTCCATCCTCTTTGATTGCCTATAGTGTTGAAATTATTAGTAAAGTTTGCTATTTAGTAAGTTTTTACATTTGAGTTTGATATGAAAATCTGTTCCTTTATTCTACCTCTGAGCCTTTTATATTTAACATCCAAATACACACACACACACACACACACAAATTTTAGTAATACATAGTGATGAAATAAAACTACAAAATTTAAGGACACCTGGGTGGCTTAGCCAGTTAAGTGTCTGACTTCTGCTCAGGTCCTGCATCAGGTTCCTTGCTTAGTGGGGAGCCTGCTGCTCCCTCTGTCTGCTGGTCCCCCTGATTGTGTGGGTTCCCTCTCTCTCTCTCTGACAAATAAATAAATAAAATATTTTTTTAAAAAATACAAAATTTAAAGAAAGAATAAAGAACAGAGAATTCAGGATAATGGTTAGCTTGATTAGGGGAGGTAAAGGGATGGGTCGATAGAAGGGCAAAACCAGGTGTTTAGAAATAGATTATTATCAATACCTTACTTTTTCTTTGGAGTGTTGATTTCACAGGTGCTTACTGTATTATCAAAAATAACTATTAAGTTAAAATCACAATGAGATATCACCTATTAAAATGGCTATCATCAAAAAGATGAGATAACAAATGTTGGCAAGAAGATGGAAAAAAGGGAGGCGCCCTTGGGCACTTTGGTGAGGATTTAAATTGGTGCAGCCACAATGAAAAACAGTATGCAAGTTCCTCAAAAAAATTAAAACTAAAACTATCATATGATCCAACATTCCCATTTCTGGCTATATAGCCAAAGGAAATGAAAACAGGATCTCAAAGAGATATTTGTACTACCATGTTTATTACATTATTTATGATAGTCAAGATCCGGAGACAACCTTAGTGTCCAGAAACAGATGAATGGGTAAAGATGACGTGGTATATGTATACAACAGAATATTATTCAACTATGAGAAAGAAGGAAATACTGCCATTTGCGACAACATGGATGGACCCCAAGGGCGTCAGTTGGTATGACAAAAAGACAAACACAAGACAAATACTATATGGTATTACCTATACGTGGAATCTTAAAAGAAAAAATCCACAGTCAGAAACAGAGAGTTGAAGGTGGTTATTTTCAGGAGCTAGATGTGAGGAAAATAGGAAGGTGGTAAAAGATTAAAACTTTCAGCTATAAGATTGAATAAGGTCTGAGGATCCAATGTAAAACATGGTGACAGTAGTTAATAACACTGTATCATTAAATTTACTAAGACAGAACTTAAATATTCTCAACAAAAAAGATAAATATGTGAGGTGATGAATGTGTTCATTAGCTAAATAGGGGAAATTTTTTCACAATGTATATATAATCAAATCACCACGATGTACACTTTATATATTTTGTAATTTTATATGTCAATGAGTCCTCAATAAAGCTGAAATAAAATGAAATGAAATAAAATGAAATGAAATAAAATAAAAAGAATGGAAAGAGAAAATAGCTACTTACATAGAGAAAGAAAGTATCAAAAGCCAACCCACACCCGTACCATTATATAATAAATAAACCTAATAAACCTATATAGCCTAATAAACCAATGAAGTAACTAAATGGAAACAGACATTTCCAGAATCAACTACAAAAACTATGATGAGATATAAGACAATATCTTAATTAAATTTTAATTCTTAATATTTAGTGTGGTAGCTACTATTTGGTATGAACTCCTTTTATCAGTGATTTAATTTAATGGAAATGAACATTTTAAAAGAAACTATCACATTATAGGAAAAATCAGGGGCATCTGGGTGGCTCAGTCGTAGGGCATCTGCCTTCAGCTTGGTTCATGGTCCCAGGGTCCTGGGGTCAGGCCTTGCTTGTCTCAGGCTCGCCTGCAGCCTGCTTCTCCCTTCCCTCTACCTGCTGCTCCTACTTGTGCTCATTCTCTCTTTGTCAAATGAATGGACAGAATTTAAAAAAAAAAAGAGAGAGAGAGAGAGAAGAAGAAAAAAATCAGAGGATGGGGGTAATATGAACAATGTTCCTCCATCTTCACTCAAGTTCGTACAATAAAATAATATGTAACAATAAAAAACATTTAGATTGAAACAGTGAACTTCAAGTTAAATAGGGTAAACTGACTAAACATATTCACTTTTGTCCTCTCTGGAGCCATCACTGAAATATAGTAATAATCTGGCATAATTTATAGCACTCAGTGTTGGCACCTCAGAAAAAAAAGACCACTATATCTGGCATTTGGGATTACCCTCATGAACATCCTTTTGGTAATGTACGTAGATATTTGAATATAATATTGCCCCAGTCTGGGGGAGAGAAAGACACATAAAACAAATACATGTTTAAATAGTAGATTCTGTAATAAAAGTGTGATCATGGTGACAGAAAATTTTTGAGATAAATTAACCAATAAATTCAAGACTGCTGCATAGACACTAAAAATACTAGTCTCAAATAAATTGTTCATCTTATAATAGCACATAAAATTTGGTAATTAAGTAGGTAAACTGGAAAAAAAAACCCTCACTCATAAAGATGTTAGGCAATGTATAAAAGATATCAACAATAAAGAACAACTTTACAAAACGGAATTAACATAAAAAAACTACATACATAAATAATCACAATACTTAACATTTGTCACAAATGTGAAAAATGTATATTTATGGGTTGCCAATGGCAGAATACAGTCATACAACTTTTTGGATGAAAATTTAGCAGTATATTTTTTAAAGCCATGAAATCACTCATATCCCTTGATTCCAGAATCTTACTTTAGGAATCTTATTTTATAAATATAAATTAAATATTTCTAATGTTAAGTTAAATAAACCTGTTGAAATTTCTAAAGTAACCACTAAAAGAATAGAAATCAACTACATAACTTCCAAAGTACTGGAGGAACAAGAAAGCAAAATTAAATATAATTCAAAAGTCAATTCAAAAGAAGGCAAGACAGCAGGGGGTAATGTTGAAAATATTGAAAAAGCTGGGCAAAAGGAAGGAAGGATGGAAGGAAGGAAGAGAGAAAGAGAGAGAGGGGAAGGGAGAGAAAAAAGAAAGAAAGAGAAAAAGAAAGGAGGAGGGAAGGAAGGATAGAACAAAATAGGATGGTAAGATGGCAGAACAAATCCAAGTGTATCAGTAATCAAAGTAAATAAATTTAAATTTCCACTTTAAAGTAGTATCACAAAGGTCTTATTAAAACAAAATCTAGTCAGATGCCATATACAAGAGGTATACTTAAAACAAGAACAAAGAGAGATGAGAGAAAAAGGTAAATATACAAAGGAAAATTCTTAGAGTAGGCTTAAGCCGGTACAGCTACATAACAAGCTTAAAGATGAGTTATATGAAAAAAAAATGCCTAGCTGGAGATTTAAAAAGGTAGTGTATAAAGAAATATACCTTTCTAAATTTGTAATTACCTAATATGTCCATGTAAATAAAATTATAAAGAAATATGAGAGAAGGATAATCAGAAATTTCAGCACGGTAACCAATTCTAGAATGAAAGGTAGGGCATCACTAATGGTTACACTGATATTGAAGGTAAGTAGTGACACCTCGAATGTTATTTATTATCCCTTATAAGGTAAACATATAATTTATTTGATATTTCATAAAAACAGTATTGTAAAGGAATAACAGTTATATGGACAAATGTGAAGATACAAGCAATAGTTACACATAGTTTTAACAGTAGAATGTCTATCTTTACATATAACTGGAAAATAATTTCAACCTACACCTTATTCCATAGAAATTATCGAAACAATATAAGCTGAACACTAGACGTGGGAATATAGATGAGAGATGTCTCCATTATTAAATAGTTAATGAACAGAAAGCTTTTAGAGTATGAGAATAAATTTTGCTATTAACTTGTTTGGCAGTTGGATTTTATGTCACACAGTTGTAGTCACTACAAAACAAAAGAGACCTAGAATTTCCAAAAGCAGAAAATGACAGCCCAAAGTTTAATAATCTCCACAAGTTTGAGTAATAAATTTTCTGGCATAACAAATATTGATACAGCTTTTACCCAAGCTTAAGTTTAAAATTCCCAGCATAAATAGTCCAAATTGAACCAGACCAATTTAGATGTATAGGACACAAAACAGAGATTGACCTTTCAGAAAAGAAATGAAGTGTTGAAATACAGATATTTAATTTTTTCATCATTAGTACTTTAAATTAAATTTTAAATTTTTAAAATTTTTCCTGAAAGCTTTTACTTAAATATAATTAATTCTTTATAATGGCATTTTCTCTTCTTAGTGGATGGCAGAGCTCTTTTTACTTGAGATATATAATTAACTGTATTTTAATACTAACCATGCATCTATTTAACTACAAATTCTTAGACAGGATAGGTATGTTTCTTCACTTTGTTTATACTAAAAATGCTAGGGAATATAAAGATCCAAAAGATTCTGTGAACCTATAACTAAAAATAAATACTTTCTAATGGGAGTATGCAGTTTTGTGGTGTCCATTACTGAATTCTTTATCTAATCGAATCTTGGATGGGTTAGGTGATGAATTAGCATAACTAAATTTAGGGTTTGGGGTGGTACTGCATTATTCTGTGGAATGTAGTTGCAAGCATTTTCCATTCAGGATTATTACTTTTATACTTATTTGTCAAATGTGTGGACTGTGACCCCTGTTCTAAGTTCATTGTAGTAAAATCTTCTAAAGGATAAAAAATATTAGAAAGTTCTAGCAGAATAGTATAAAATAGATAAAGGCCCTTCAGTAATTATGCTATAATTCTGTTGGGAAATGCAATTCTATTACAGGCTCAGTTTTCAGACAGTTGCTTTACCTTTCTGGGAAAAAAAGAAAACTATTCCTTTCAGTTAGGATCTTTTTTGTTTTTGCATATACTTTGCATACACTGCATAGACACATACATATCTTTATGCTCTGACAACATACTTTGAAACACATCAATTTGCCATTTTCATTCACAGAAGTGAAGGTTCAACAGCTTACTAAGGCTCATGGAAGCGGAAGGTTCAACAGCTTAGTAAGTCTGAAAAGGGATCTCTAGAGCTCAACTGAGCTCCAAATGAAAGTGTGAAGGTTAGTAGGGTTCTCATTTTATTGTCTGAGAAAGATTCATGACCACATAGTACAAGTCAATCTCACCCAGGATAAAAATAATTGCTCTGTATTTACTCACTGAGTAACAGCACAGAATCAGTTCACATACTTCCTCACCAGCAGGAGACTCTTCCAAGAATCCTGATGGGCCTAAACATCCTGTAAATAATGAGAATCTTCACTTGGACTATGACAATTATATTTGACTTACATTTTTGGGGGGGGGGGGTCAAGATTACTAAATAGTACTTGGATGCTCCTAACCAAAATATAGTACCAATGATTTGTTTATTCATCTGCCAGAAGTTCCCCCTCCCAGTCATTTGCTGATTACCTTTAGAAGACAAATAAAATTCCTATTTTACATTTGAGGTAAGGTGTGTTCTTTTAGAAGACAGGGATGACATGTATGAGCTTTGAAGATCTTTTTCAGTGTGATAAGTCTACATAGTACCTATAATTCCCCAAGATTGTATCCTACCAGGGCTACCCTTTATGAGGATGTAATAACAAGGCACCCTGTCTGATAACTAACTTATGCTATAAATAAAAATTTTGAATTTTTTTAATGTAACACTACTGTCATTTCCTAAGTTCTGGATTCACTAATGACATTCTGATAGCTAATTCTGTTAATTTCCCAGACATTCTGCATGATTAAGACCAATTATTCAGAGATAATGCCCACCATATTTCAACTGCATGGTCAACACATCAAAAGACTGAAACGACTAAAAAAAACCTCAATATATCTTTTAAATATTTATCTTTCATAAGAATTAACATATAACAACTATAAGTCAAACTTATTAAACTTGGTGAAGAGTCTTGTCAAATATTTAAGAACTACATATATCTGTAAGCATTATGAGATGCTGAGATAATATAAAGGGCAGGAGATTTTGGAACCAAACCTGGGAAGAATCTGGCTGCCTTATGTAAGACAGTTTATATAATTTTCCTGAGCCTTGCTTTTACTCATTTATTAAATTAGATAACCTGGGGCGCCTGGGTGGTTCAGTGGGTTAAGCCTCTGCCTTCGGCTCAGGTCATGATCTCAGGGTCCTGGGATCGAGCCCCACATCAGGCTCTCTGCTCAGCAGGGAGCCTGCTTCCTCCTCTCTCTCTGCCTGCCTCTCTGCCTACTTGTGATCTCTCTCTCTCTGTTAAATAAATAAATAAAATCTTAAAAAAAAATTAGATAACCTCAGATTAAATGAAACAGTGCATAGAAATCAAGGGGCAAACAGTAGGCCCTTGACAAAATGGTACCTTTATTGACAACAAAGACAAAGAATTTGTTCCTTTAAGAATGGATAAAGACAATTATGATATGATCTCACTGATATGAGGAATTGGAGAAACAAGACAGAGGGTTATAGGGGAAGAGAGGGAAAAATGAAACAAGATGAAACCAGAGAGGGAGACAAACTATAAGAGACTCTTTCTCAATCTCAGGAAACAAACCGAGGGTTGCTGGAGGGGAGGGGGATAGGGATGGGGTGGCTGAGTGATGGATATTGGGGAAGGTATGTGCTATGGTGAGAAAAAAAATAAAAAAAAAAAAGAATGGATGAAATCAAATACTAAAATATTGTACAATCTTAAATTTGGAAACCCTTTACTTATGATTTACTGGAGAAAAGCACCTGCCTTCCAAAAAAAAAAAATCCTAAACTGGGAAAAAAAAAATTATAGAGGGAGACCATAATTACAAGTATATAGTAGATGAAAATAAAAACAAGATTAAAATGGCACAAATCAGTTCCATGTGGGGGACAAGGGGAACAAAAGAAAGCAGGGGACGCCTGGGTGGCTCAGTTGGTTAAGCGGCTGCCTTCGGCTCAGGTCATGATCCCAGCGTCCTGGGATCGAGTCCCATATCAGGCTCCTTGCTCGGCAGGAAGGGAGCCTGCTTCTCCCTCTGCCTCTGCCTGCCACTCTGTCTGCCTGTGCTTGCTCTCTCTCCCTCTCTGACAAATAAATAAATTAAAAAAAAAAAGAAAGCAGAATTCAGAGCAAGTTACTGTCACAGAAAAATTGGACAATAACCCCGATTCAAATTAACTTCCCAAATATAGGCACGGGTGTTACATACCTCTCATAATTTTACCTCATATATTGTTTCCAAACATTAAGGAAATGAAATTTATTCTATAATTATATGCAAAGTTGTTCCTCATTTCTTCTCACTTGTGTTTTACATTTTAAGATAAGTATTTAACATATTGGAGCAAAAAGATGAATGTGACTAATGCAGATATCAGTGAGTGAGATTTGAATTGACACAGTGCAGGTACTGGGGATATGTACAAAATGAAATCTACAGATACAAGTACCACTTGAAATAAATGCTGTCTTGATAAAGATGTAGTGTGTAATTCAGCTGGACAGTTAAGAAAGGATATTGCATACAGTACAACCAATGGCTCAGGACTAAGCTGGCTACAATTCTCAGCAATGGAATTAATAACAGTGAGGGATACCATTGCAGGTTAGAAGAAATTCCTCCACAAAGATGACTCTTGTGGCTTTAAAAGCCAACGTGATACCCACCACATACAGGTGGTATAGTTAATCCTAATAGGCCAGTCCTATGAAGACAACACAACCCTTAAAATACTAGGGATATTACCCTTAAATGGTTTTGTGAAACTACTGACAGTGAAATTTCCTATTAACATAGATAAGAAAGGTTCATTTATTCTTGAGTGAATCTTTCTGACTGAATTAAACTCCAGAAACTCAACCACAACTGGGAAAATTACAATATTGTTAATTTGTTGAAGAACGTCAGTTCTACTTACTCTGAATATCTGAATTGAATTTGAGTTTCTTCGTTCATTTGCTCATTTATTCAACAAACTTTGACTGAGTTCCTATTGTATGTCAGGCCTTTAGGAAATGCTAGTGATCAGAAGAAGAAGAAGGAGAAGAAGAAGCAGCAGCAGCAGCAGCAGCAGCAGCAAGTTAACTCTTATTAGGAATTGAGCAAAAACCCAATTCTCAAAAAGACAAACTGGCAAAATATTGCTTTGACACTTTTATCTCAAGATGCAGGACCATTTCTCTGTTAAACATGTCAAAAAGATAAACTACACATGACAAATAGATAAACTAGCAATAATATTCAATTCCTATTGATTAGCTTGTAAGATATATAAAACAAATGTAAAATGCATAAAATATCTAACCAAAGTAGTTACCACACTAAATTTAATGACCAGATCACATAGCATCAATGAGATTTATTATTTAGTCAATTATACTTTGAGACCAGTCCAACTCAAGAATATAAAGAAAGCCTGGGGCTAATAATACATTATATATTTATAAAAAAATAAAAAAAATAAAATAAATAAATAAATAAAAAGAATATAAAGAAAAGTGATATATATCTTCAATGTATGAGGAGCAGCAGTAAATGCCCTGTTCTGGAAGCAGGGTGTCACCAGATTTGAGGAACCTCAGTGCATTATTACATCATTAATAATGCCTTGTAGGAGTTTGGAGTTCTCCAGTTTTAGAGAACAGGAATATAGAAAGCATGACAATATTAAACAGTATATTTTTAAAAACAGAATGAGTTCTGTGGCTAATTGCTAAATAGGTTTGGATGAACAGAAAGTCCAAGAAGAGGTAAAAAAAAAAAAAGTTCAGATACTGAACTTTTAATCCTAGGAAGGTATTTGAAGTAAGATTCAAAAATTAGATATGACAGAATCACTCTAACATAAGCCTCCAAGTGTTTCAGGTACTGACTAGTGCTGTTAAAAAAAAAAATTAAAAACCAGACATTTTTGTGACTCTTACAGGAAAGAAACAGATTAGAAATTATAAGGGCATTGCAATGAGTTGAATTTGGTTTTATATTTGAAAAATGTGAAATGCCTGGCATGCAGCTAGGGTTATAGGTATAACAATTGGGAGTATGGGTATAACTTAAGGCTCAAATAAGTGGGCAAGTCATGAGAGATTTATAAGTTAAGGCTTTAAAAAAAAAAAGTACGCTAAAACTTTGTAGTAATAGGATGTCTACATTCAGGGACCAAGAGCAGAAAGAGCCAGCAAGTGTTACAGAAAGATGTCAGAGGGAAGGAGGGCTAGAATGTTAGTTTTTCAGGGAGCGGTAGAGCAGTCATTACGAAGGAAGGAGGTGGATGGCAGTGGGTTAGCAACAGGATTAAAGAGCACGGAAAATTCCAAGTTGGTTTAAGTCAGCATCTGATGGACACACAAAAGTGTGCGAAATCATGATAATTTACAGCAGCTTGTATCAGTTTCTATGTGTTTAATTAGAATAAAATGGCATATATACACGGGAATATGCATACATTCTTATGTATGGGCACACATTATCTTTCCAGGAATCTTAAGAGCAGAGAAAATAAGACAACACAACAAAAATATTGTGCACCCTACTTGTTAATCAGAATGCTTCAGAACTCAGTGAGGCAGCCACATCCCTCTACCTCTAATACAAATATTTATTGTATAAATGGATCACAGAAACAGCTCATTGTGACTCAGCTAAAACTTCACTTGGAGAAAAGAAAGAAACTGCTGCCGGTAGAAGCCAGGAAAGGGAGTGTTCTTCAACCAACTCACATTTCTTTGTAAACACTACTCTGGACCCACTTCCCTGTACCAAGAGTGAAACCTCCACTCTTGTGTATAGAGGGAAAAGTGAAGTCAGAGGATTCTTTACATATTATATAGAAACACAGAGAGAATGAACACTCTGTGGAACACTTTTTACAGTTGCTGTGTACTAAACCTGAGTTAAGCCATTTCATCCCTACTACCATACTGTGCAGTAACTAGGATGAGAGAAGGAAATTGAGTTTAGAGAGGTTCTATGAAATGAACAACAGAACCAGTTAAAGGCAGAACTATAATGCAAACCCAAGTCTCTCTGTCTTATTAAATGTCCTTCTCTTCACAACCTCATCTCAGTGACATGAATTCCAGAGCCCTTTCCAGGCAGGGAATAAAATAACAATGAAGGATTAACCATGTATAAACTGCACTGTTTGCCTATCTCCTTCCCCAGCCCCAGTCTAGCACTCGATTAGCCTTATAACTTAGTGTCATTGACTTATTTACTTCCTTTCATTAAAAAAAAAATACCCTTATACTCTTACCTTCAGTGAGATAAAATTATCTTTCCTAAAAACAAGCTAGAATAGCTGCATACATATAAGAGTTTATACACTCCTATGAGGTCTGAGATGAGTGAACACCACCTTCATGGGGCCGGGGGAGGGGGGTGGAGAGTCTAATACACTAGCAACCTAGAACTGCTTGCATAAAAACATACCTGAAAGGAAACAGAGAAAACAAAACCTAGATAATGCCTCGATCATCCTAGGATAAAGGAGCAACACATCTCCAAATGACATTTTAAAATTTAGAATTCTCCCCAGATGAATTAAAAACTCAGATCTGAATACTGTTTTCATAAAGCTAAGGGTAGCTAGATGTTGAACATCAATATAAACAGTGACACACATCTTGTTACTGAGATACCTGAAATATGCTACCTGAGAAAAACAGACAAGCAACCCAGTAACTACTAGCTAGACACCATCAGTCAATAAGCCTATTATAACACCATGGAGCAATTGTACCCAGGATCTAGATTATTAGTCATGATATGCTCCATCCATCCCACTTGGGAAAATTAGTACCCACTCAACAACTTAGCAGTGTCAGACCTTCATGCTAAAGAAAAGCAGTATCTTATAAATGGGATATAACAAATTCCAGGCTACCAAAGCTCTAGCATTTTGGACAAGGGTAGTATGTTTGCTGACACACTATGCCTTATTAATTTATTTATTGGTTTGTCTGATTGCTTATTTCTTTTTGCTAATTCAAGTAAGTGATTTATGCCATCTGGAATTAGGCAAATAGTGAAGGTCTTATTCTTGGTGCCTTGCTCTGGATTCTGAACAGATCCAACACACTGTAAAATCTGAAACAAAAATTTGGAGCCCTATCATTCAGGTGGCATAGCCTCATTTTAAAAAAATTCAAAAAGAACTATTTAAAATTAGACAGCATTGATGGATTTGAAATTCCAAATGATTCAGCCTGCCATACCTGACAAAGAACTGTATTCTTCAGATACAATGACATACTAAGGGATAACAAAGGCATTACTTAAAGAAGGAAATCAAAAGACCCGCACTTCTGAGTGACCTCCTCTTTGTTATTCCTGTTAGGAAATCAATCAATTTGGAAGATATAGATGAGATTTTTTTTTTTATACTTGGTAGATGCACCTAAATTAGAGCTAAAGTTATCTATGAAAGTCTATGATTTTATGATATAACATTGCTATTTCAGTTTCAAGATGTTCCTGTGGTTTCTTTGACCACAATTTATAGATTCTATAAAATCTTCCTCTTTGAGTTTGTCAAATTATATTTTTCTCATTATTTTCCACTTTCTAATAAGAGTTTTAATAATGGTTCTAGAAATATTTTAGTTTTTGATTTTACCTCTTTCATAGCCAACAGTTAACATAATTGCCCTAAAACAATAATAAATATTTTAAATAATAAGTTACAGACACAAAGAAGTTAAGGACAATTTAATGTTTAGGATACAGTTGAAAAGTTTATAGCAAAAACAAAGATAAAACAAAAGTAAGCAAAATACACTTGACAGATCATGAATTTTTATTTATAAAATCATGGCTTTAAAGTCCCTGGGTAGAATTTTTTGTTGGTCTGGAATCAAGAAAGATAATACTGGGAATTTTTTTACATAATACCTTTATTGAAATATGATTAACATAGCATATAACCCACCCATTTAAAGTGTGTATTTCAGTTTCTTTTTTACAATATTCACAGGTTTGTGAAAATGCAGCCACAATTATTTTTAGAGTATCTTCATCCCTCCAGAAATAAATCTTGTACCAGTTAATAGTCACTTCCCATTTTCTCCAGAAACCCTCAGTGTTTGGCCACAGTGAATCTACTTTCTGACCCTATAGGTTTGCCTATGAAGAGCATGTCATATACAGTAGTGTATGTTGTGAGTGACTTCTTTCATTCAGCATAATGTTTTTGAGGTCCATCTATTTTGTGGCATGTAATAGTACTTCATTCCTTTATATAGCTGAATAATATATATATAACCCATTTTACTTATCCATTCATCAGTTGATGGACATGTGGATTATTTCAACTTTCTGTCTATAAATACTGCTGCTGTGAGTATTTGTATTCAGTTTCTGAGTGAATACAGATTTTAATTTCTTTGGGGTATTTGTCCTAGAAGAGAACTGCTGGGTTGTATGGTAAATCTATGTTTAACTTTTTGAGGAACTGAAAGATTTTCCAAAGTGTCTGTACCATTTTACATCCCTATGAGCAGTGTTTAAGGGTTCCAATTTCTCTAACTACATCCTTATCAACACTTATTTTTATCTATGCTTTTTACTATTATTATTACTATAGCCATCATAGTGAGTGTGATGATAATATCTCATTATGGCTTTGGTGTATTTTTTAATTTTTAAAGATTTATTTATCTGAGAGACAGAGACAGAGACAGAGAGAGAGAGAGTGCACCCGGGGGGGAGGGGTGGCCGGCAGAGGGAGAGGGACAAGCAGACTCCCTGCTAAGCAGGGAGACTGACTCTGGGTCCAATCCCAGGACCCAGAGATTATGACCTGAGCCAAAGGCAGATGCTTAATCTGCTGAGCCACCCAGTTTCCCCAATGGTGATTTCCCTAAGCAAAAGATGTTGAGCATCTTATCATGTGAATATTAGGCATCTGGATAGCTTCTTGGGATAAATGCCTATTTAGATCCTTGGCCCATTTCTACAATGGATTATTTGTCTTTTTGACTTATAAGAGATCATTATATAGTCCATATCTACAAATCTCTTAGATGTTATTTGTAAATATTTCCTCTATTATACAGGTTATATTTTTACTTTCTTGAGGGTAATCTTTGAAGCACCAAACTTTAAATTTGATAAAGTCCAATTTATTTTTTCTAATGACACTTGCATTTTAGTGTCATATCTAAGAAGATTTGTCTTAACCAAAGTCACATGGTTTATTCTTATATTTTCTTCTGAGAGTTTTATAGTTTTAACTCATACATACCTCTATATTTCATTTTGAGTTATTTTGGGGTATGGTGTGAGGAAGGGATCTAACTTCATTATTTTGCATGGGGATAGTATTTATTTCAGGTCATTTACTGAAAAGACAATTTTTTAAAACATTTTATTTATTTATTTTGTCAGAGACAGAACAAGAGAGAGAGCACAAGCAGAGGGAGCAGCAGACAGAGGCAGAAGGAGAAGCAGGCTCCCTGCTGAGCAAGGAGCCTGATGCAGGACTCTATCCCAGAACTCTGGGATCATGACCTGAGCCGAAGACAGACATGTAACTGATGAAGTCTTCCAGGCATCCCAACAATTTTTTTCTTTATTGAATTGCCTTGGCACCCCTCTCCATATCGATCATAAATATAAAGGTTATTTTTGGACTTTCAATTCTATTTCATTGACTATATGTCTATCCTTGGACAGTGCCACAGTTTTCTTAAAACTGCAGTGCCACAGTAACTTTGCATTAAGTTTTTCCCCAGATTTATTGAGGATTTATGTCAATAATTATTGACATACAACACTGCATAAGTTTAAGGTATATAATATGATAATTTGATACATGTATATACTGTAAAACAATTTCGACAATAATATATTAGTTAACAGTAATGTTAGTTAACACCTCACATAACGAAAACATTTTTTTCTGTGATGAGAACATTTAAAATTTACTATCTTGACATCTTTTAAGTATATAATATAGTATAGTTAATTCTATTCACCATGCTGTATAATTGATCCCCAGAATTTTTTCATCTTATAACTGGAAGTATAAATTATTATAATCTATTCTCTTTTTATTAGATAACCACCTACTAGTTATTTGCTAATTTATAACATCTACATAAAACTGCCCCTTATAATTTTGAAATCTGTCCTTAGACACAGCTAGCCCCCTAAAAGGGAGCATGACCCTTTCCACAAAGTGAAACACTTTAAGCAACATTAAACAAGGCATAAGAAGATTATTAAGCTATGATAGGGTACTCTACAATTACAAAAAATTTCTGTTAATTATATGCTGCTCTGACACTCAATAGAAAATGCAGATGAACCATTTAATGCATTTATAAGTAAGATCAAATTTGAATATTCCAACTAAATATGCCAGTATTATCTGCTATTAGCTCCTTGCTTGGGTCTTGTTTTTTCCCCTCACCTTTGACCAAACCTTATTACTAAAACAGAGATACTGGTTTCAGGCTTTTAATCCTATAAAGCAACCAAAAGAGAAAACATCCAAAACATCATTTATTCATTTTTGAATTATAAACCTGACTTGACATTACTAGAGTCAGGCTATTGGAGTTCTGCTCCAAGGTAATAATTCTTTCTCTAACACAAAGTCCACATATAACTATTTGTGCACTCTTTTCATGAAATAAAACCACAGGAGGTGTTGGTCTGATTAAAAACAAGTGTATAATGGTGAAAAGAAACAAATCCAAATGGAGACTAATTTTTTTTCTTCAATGTCTCCCTTTAAGATTTGGTTTTAGAATGAGTCACATGGCATATTATGTTTGTTCTCCGTTGTCTGAGGGTCAGGACAATTTGAAAGGAAGGACAATGACAGGATAATTTCTGTTTAAATGCAAACACACATGCACAAATGCACTCTCTCTCAATCTCTTTCTCTCTCTTTCTCTCTTTCTCTCTCTCTCTCTCTCTCTCTCTCACACACACACACACACACACACATATATTGCCCTAAGGAAGAATTTATTTTAATCCCAGATTTTCTTTTTCTTTTTTGTTTTTTTAAGATTTTATTTATTTATTTGAGAGAGAGAGAGCGTGTACACAAGTCGGGGGGCGGTGCAGAAGTCAGAAACAGATCCCCACTGAACAGGGAGCCCAGCCTGGAGCTCCATCCCAGGACCCTCGGATCATGACCTGAGCTGAAGGCAGACACAACCAACTGAGCCAACCAAGTGCCCCTAATTCTAGATTTTCACTTTGATTTCACTTTACATATATTTTTTAGTTCAATTCCAAAAGGTTGCCTTTCTTGAGGTGGTTTTGTCCTCTTAGCTGGCATAGTCTTATTTTTTAAAGAGTCATTAAAGGTATAATTTGGAAAATCTACATTTGAAAAGAATTACTAGTTTAATTTATAAAAACTTTTCATCAAAGCTAAGCAGCAAAACAGAGTTGTATTGCTGCTGCAAATAAAGTTTTTTTAAAAATTAATTACATTATATATGTGTTATTCTTGGAAGCATTAAATAATAGAAAGCAAACACAAAGATCTTATCTTTGGTCTTCCATACAATGATATCTTTATAAATTAGGCTGACAAATTTTCTTAGTCTCCTTCTTTCCTACTATTTACTATCATTATAAAATTGAGTGATAAATTGTTCTTAATTAAAATGAAAGATTCTGCTCACCAAAAAAACACCAAGAAACAAAAAGGTATAGAGGAAGAAAAATGTCATTTTCTTCTATCCTTTTAAGTTCTCTGCTGAGAACCCTATAAAAGAAGACAAATTAATAACAGAAAGGCATACAAATTTATTTAAATTTTACAGGACAGGATTTTTGTAAGGAAATGAAGACCTGAAGAAACTGTTAAACCTTTTCTATGTGACCTGAACTTCCTCACAACATGGTTTCAAGGTTAATTGTCCAGAAAATAGTCTAACAGAAGTCATAATGCCTTTCATGACCTACCTGCAGAAGTCAAACTACATCACCTCACCATATTCTGCTGGTCAAAACATTTAACAAAAATGCACCCAATTTCAAGGGGGAGATAATAAAGACTCCACCTCTTGATGAACGTACATCAACATTGAATTGTAAGAAGAGCATGGATGAGATACACACACACACACACACACACACACACACACACACAAAGTAATCTTTGAGGAAACAATCTGCCATGGACATTACATATATCACAAATTTCTTTGTATCCACTTTATGAGTTTCATTCCCCTAAGACTGTCACCATATGAGGACACTGAGCGCACAAAGGGAAAATGACTGAAAAGAAGTACAGGGCATCCAAAAAGGAAAGGGCAATATGAAAGACCAATTTCACATGCTTTTTGCCAGCCTTCCCAGAGCATGTGGGTGAGAAAACACTATTCAAAAGTTAAAATCTCACAATAAAGTATGATCTCAGTCATATAAAAGTTACTAATACTTAACAGTTTTAATGAATACAGATGTTTATTTGCCTACAAGCACAATAATCACCATTTACTGAATGCTTTCAAAGTGATGAGAATTTTGAATGCACACACTCACTAAATTTTGTCCTTAAGACAACCCCATAATATAGGCTTATTTTAATCCCCATCCAAAGGGCGGGGAAGCAAGTCTATAAAAGTTAAATAATTTATCCAAGGTCATACAACTTGTCAGAGACAAAGTTGGGATCTTAACCTCTGAGTGCACTGTAACTTTTCCAACACATTTTCTTGCACATGATTAAGTTCCAAAGGTCCAACAGAAGAACACAGATCAGTATTCTTTCCCCCACACACACACACATCAGTATTCTAAAAGGACACGTGCCACTAACTGCAATATGTACAAATTAGGCCATGGCTAAACTTAAAATCAGCTTTTTGTTACCATCTACTTTCCACTTAAGAGTTTATAAAGGGAAAATATGGGTTAAGAGAAGGGGGTACAAATAAGACAGAAAGTAAAAACTTAAAAGATTCTTCAGGCAAAGTATTCAAATCAGTAAGAGAGTTTAACATTATTGCAGAAATACAAGATTACTATATAAAACAATTCCCAACCCAGAACAGAATTTTCATCTCAAAAAATACTTACATATAATACTTACATATAATAACTTACATTATTATAAGTAACTTATAATACTTATATATAATATACACATAATACACATAACTTATAATACTCACATATAATAAGTTACATTATTATAAATACTTACATATAATTGGAAATTTAAAGTACCTAGAAAAATATGGTAAAAATATATAAGACCTATTGGAGGAGATTTCCAACATTTAATGTTGAAAAACATTAAAGAGGGGCGCCTGGGTGACTCAGTGGGTTAAGCCTCTGCCTCCAACTCAGATCATGATCTCAGGGTCCTGGGATCAAGCCCTGCATCTGGCTCTCTGTTCTCTGCTTCCCTCTTTCTCTCTGCCTGCTGTTCTGCCTACTTGTGATCTCTTTCTTTCAGTCAAATAAATAAATAAAATCTTTTTTAAAAAAAAAGAACATTAAAGAAATAAATGAAAAAATAAATAAATGGGTAGAAAGATACAGTACCATAATGATGTCACTGTCCTAAAATTGGTCTTTAGATGCAATACAATTCCCCTCAAGATATCAAGAGTTAGTAAAGTCACTGTAAAAGTTGATTTTAAAATTTGTATGGAAAAACAAAAATCATAGCTAAGAATATCCAAGATATAAGAAAGAGAAGAGAAGAGGAGAGGAGAGAGAGAAGAGAAGGAAGAGGGAGGGAAGGAGGAAGTTAGTTGACCTTTTTAATATTGTTTTGGCTATCTAGTGCTTTGTAGCAAAGTATCCCAAATTTTAGTGGCTTAAAACAAATATTTAATTAATCTCATGATTTTATGGATCAGGAATGTGGGCAAGACTTGGCTAGTATATCAGTACAAGTTCAATCAGGAAGTAAAATCAGTAAGATTGATTATAAAAATTTATTTATTTCAAGAATTGGCCTACTTAATTCTGGGGGCTGCCTAAATAAGTCTGTATGGGAGAAAATCAGGAAGGAAAGATTATATGGAGGTCTGAAATCTATGGACAAAGGCAGAAAGTGCTATCTGAAGGCAGAATTTCTTCTCTCCCTCAAGAAACATACAGGCGTGCATTTAAGGGAATCCAACAAATTAAGTTAGGCCTACCAGAATAACTACCCTTACTTAAAGTCAACTGATTAGTGGTTTTAACCACAT
>PISX010004065.1:0-127069 GCA_004024625.1 Mellivora capensis | reverse complement strand
AAAGGGGAACCCTCCTACACTGTTGGTGGGAATGCAAACTGGTGCAACCACTCTGGAAAACAACATGGAGATTCCTCAAAAAGTTAAAAATAGAGCTACCCTATGGCCCAGTAATTGCACTACTGGGTATTTACCCCAAAGACACAAACGTGATGTTCCGAAGCGGCATGTGCACCCCAATGTTTATAGCAGCAATTTCCACAATAGCCAAACTATGGAAAGAGCCTATATGTCCATCAACAGATGAATGGATAAAGAGGATGTGAATATATATATGTATACACACACACACACACACACACACACACACACAATGGAATATCATGCAACCATCAAAAAACCAACATCTTGCTATTTGCAATGACATGGATACAACTAGAGAGTATTATGCTGAGTGAAATAAGTCAGTCAGAGAAAGACAATTATCATATGATTTCACTGATATGAGGAATTTGAGAAACAAGACAGAGGATCACAGAGGAAGGGAGGGAAAAATGAAATAAGACAAAACCAGAGAGGGAGACAAACCATAAGAGACTCAATCTCAGGAAACAAACTGAGGGTTGTTGGGCAGTAGTGGGGAGGTGTAGGGTGGCTGGGTGTTGGACATTGAGGAGGGTATGTGCTATGGTGAGTGCTGTGAATTGTGTAAAACTGATGAGTCACAGACCTGTACCCCTAAAACAAATAGTACATTATATGTTAATAAAAAATAATAAAATAAAGTAAAATGGTAGGTTTGGTCACATATATGCCTAAATATGGACAACTTCATTGATCAGATTCTCCACCCAAGGTACACTCCACCCAAGGTAGTACCTGCTGATTAGCTAGTCTTCTTAAATATGCATATTTTTTCCTTTAACTTGTCATTTTGCATACATAGAGAGGAGGAGTTGGAACTTTTGTTGTGGCATTTTGCAAAACCATACTGTTTTTAGGTTGGGAACGATGTGGAAAAGTAAACTCATGGCATCTGTGATTCTGTCTTCACAAATTAGTTGAGAGTTCAATTCCTTATATTTTTATATTGTCGTTTGATTTTTAATTGGACAGAATTTAATATTCATATCTTAGTCTTAGATATTTTGCTTAAAGTGATCTGTGTCTAGTAGTTATTAATAGTATCTCAATAAATTTTGCAGGCTTTGCATCATTGCCCTGAACATTGACAATCTACCTGAATGGAGCAAGAAGGTAAACATAATATTGCAGATCATTTTTAGAAACCCACTTTATTCCTCCCATAAACTCACCTTAGAATCACAGCTAATAGAGCATGACTCCCTCATTTCATTTTTGAATTTTGAATCAATAACAGCAATCACTTCATAACCACACAAGTTAGCTGTGGTTTACTGCCATTCTTCCCTAAAAAAACTACCAGGCCATACTGTGTTATATAGAAGCATAAAGTCTAATGTTTACTCTGAGAAGAATGAAGACTGGCTACAAAGAATAAACACAACTCTCTGAAAACCCATTACTGGTCTTCCTCCTCTTTCTCCATGTACAATGATTCCCTTGGAATGGTGTGATAGAGATAGATAGCTAGTATGCTAGCTTTCTGAAACCTAAAGCAATCAGTAAGTCCCTCTTAAACGCCACTGCTTCCAGGAAGTCTTCCTTAAAGTGATCTAACAAGACTTTCAATGTTCATAGTGAGGTGTATATTTTTTTAAATTATTCTTTCAACAAGTATCTATTAAGTACCTAATATATGAAGACATAGACTAATGGGTGTATAAAAATTGGTAAAGAAAACAGAAACAGATTCTGTCTTGCAAATTGGACTGGTGATTTAAGGGAAACAAGTAGGGATCATGTAATAATAAAAATGTGTGCTCCTGCATCTGTATGTGTACATGCAGTGATGGTGCGTTAGTTACAAAAAGAACTCCAAAATAGGCTCATAAAGGGGGTGACATGTAAGCCGAGAGCTGAAGAAGTTAATGATGTAAAGGATATGACCAAGGCTAGGGCTGGGGGAATGGAGCTAGATGAGGCTGAAGGAAGAGCATCAGTTAAAGCTCTAGAGAGTAAAGAGCTTAGCATGTTCAATATACTGAAGTCCTGAATATTTGGAGAAGCAGCAGGGGAGGCTTAGTTAAGAGCCAGATGTGGCACAGGGTTTAATTTCAACTCAAAAATGCTGTATAGAAAGCCATTTCAAAATCTTAAGGGATTTCAAGCAATCTCATAATGAATATCTTTTATCTTTTGAAGCTCACATGGTTTTCACTAGATTATTTACCTTAGTTTCTTTTTCCAAGTGGCAGAAAATGGCTTGTCCTCAAGATTGATGGTTACCTACCTGGGTCTTTTCTGTGGTACCTGATAGAAAGTAGATGTTTATTAAATAGTTGTTGAATTAAAAAAAAACAATTTAACTACTTACTTTTCTCAGGCTCATCAACTGTTTGATTATATATTAGTTATCCAGTAGTATGTATCAAGTACCCCCAGAAGTTTGTGGCTAAGTAAATAATCATTAATTATCTTGCACATGTCTCACAGTTTTTATAGGTCAGGATTTTGGGTTTTGGGAGCAGCTTGGTTGGCAAGTTCTGGCATTGAGTCTTTCATGAACAGGCAGTTCACTGGGCTGCAGTGATCTGAAGGCTTGATTGGGGTCGGGGCATCCCACTTGTGAGATGGCCCACTTGCATGCCTGGAAAATTGGTGCTGGTTGTCTACAAAAGTCTCGGTTCCTTTTCACATGAAACTTGGGGCTGCTTAAGTGTTCTCATGTCATGGTGGCTGGCTTCCCTAAAGGAGTCATTCTAGAGACCAAGGTGGAAACTGCGGTACTTTTTCTAATGTAGCCCTAATTCAGTGTTAGTGGACAATCACAAGAGAATGGATGCTAAGAGGCAAGGCTCATTGGGAGCCACCTTGGAGGTTGGTCACTATAGGTCGTAAGTACTTAATTCCAAATGGGTTTACCACAGATCGGTTAGGAGCCTTCAAGCCTTGTTTACTTTTTTGCTAAGTCTGGTGTTCTCCAGCAGGGCTGTGGGTGAAATTGACTTCTCTATTGCAAAGATAATCTGGAAATTTTTAACCAGTTGTCCTAGTCTGTGCAGAAACCCACCTCTGATTACAATCCGATGTCTCTTCTGCTCTCAGCTCCATTTCTTTTTTGCTACCATGGGAACCAGATGGAAAGTAACTTAGGTTTACCTCTCAGGAGTACTGGTGGTTTTTAAAGCCTATTTACAAGATTATATGAGACAGCATGTCTTTAATTTGCTATTTAACTGAAGAGTAATATGTTACTCTATTTGGAAAATGGTTTTGTCAAGGTCCTGGAACAAGAGATAGGAAATTAGGATTTCTAGGATCAATTTCCTAACTGACTTATAAGTTGCTATGTAGCCTTCAGCAAAGCACCTGATGTGCTTATGTGTAAAACAGGGATATGAAGAATAAATCCCTACTTCAAGGGAATGCATCATAGTCAAATTCATATTAATGTAATAGGCTTTGAAGAATCTCACAAGAAAAGTACTATGGAATACAAATTATTATGGTGTAAAGCTTTTGGGGATAGAAGGTGCTATGTGCCTGAGATATATCAATCACTATCATTTGCCTTCTGATATTGCCTTTTAATTTCAAAAAGTATCACATTTTCTTGAATTGTAACAGAGCAAAGGGCAAGCTCAAATTGCATTTTGTAAATGATACATTGTTTTGGTAGCTGTCTTTCTTATAACTTTAAAAGGGTTCCATCATTCTCATATGGAACTCACTTCTATAACAAAATAACACTGCTCAAAGATAATAATTGCCTTTAATGCTAACAATAAAATGTATATCACACTATAACCATATTTACTGTTTAAAGTGTGAGTTTAATAATTATGGAAGTATGAGGGAGGATAAAGGAAGAGGGAAATTAAACTATAAGCTTATGGCATGATTATAACATGCAATAGTGCATATAACATAGTTGTGTATAATAGTGTATAACAGTGTATGATATGATGTGATACAATAATAATGTGATTGTCCACTAACACTGAATTAGGGCTACATCAGAAAAAGTACTGCACTAATTTAATGCTGTTCTAATATGTATTGCTTGTTTTGCATTTAGTGTCTGGTATATTTAGGTTCTTGGAAATTATTTGAGTGTCGTCTTAGGAAAGGAGAGGGAGAAAGGTAGATTTTGATATATAGAAGTTTTACAAAGGACTCAGTTATAGGAAATGTTGACAGTATGTGATAGGCACATATGATCATAGTTCACAGTTCACAAAATTTAGAGTAGTTGGATTATTTTAGAGTTCTCTTTCTTCCCCAACATGTTTCCTTTTTCTAATCAGTTATGCTGTCACTTTTTACCTTTAGGAATCCATTAATCTCTTGCTGTTTCTCTATCAAAATCTCTTCTTGATGATGAAGCTGAAAATTTCTTCTCATGAGAAGTGAAAGTGACAGAAAGCACTTTAAAATATGACCTCAGCTTAGAGAATTTGCAACTTGAACAAGAATGAAGGTCCTGTGGCAGAAGTTGACAAATGATCTTAAAGTGTCTCTTAGTGATAAGGAGACTTCTTCACCCACAACAAGTATATGATTGGCTCTGCCCACAACAAATCCAATACCAATTTGGAATCCCATGGGAAGTGTGAGAAATGGTGATGAGGAGGTAAAGCAGAGTAAGAAAAGGGCAAGTGTCAGAGTTATGGCACCTCAAGTAAATCTCCTTAGCACTATGTTTTCTTGTATTCTTGTCACTCCAAATCTGTAGGCACTATTTCTTTTTATTCAGGGGGAAAAAATCTTTGCTAATAGAAAAAAAATATGTACATAACAAATCATTCCAAGAACTAGTACTTGGAGTACTAGTACTTAAAATAATAAACATTTATTATTTTTCATGGTTTTGCAGGTTGACTAAGTGTTTCTTCTGGTCTGGGTCAAGTTGTTTGGGGTAGAATAATTTAGGACTTCCTCAAGAACATAGCTGGAGGCTGACAGTGGTTGGTCTAGGGTAACTCACCTACCTGTCTGATGACTGGGTTGATGTTACATGGGACAAGGTCATATATATCTCATCACCCTGCAGGCTAGCCCAAGTTCATTTTTATGGAGTTGAAGTGTTCCCAGCAATAACAACAGGCAAGACCCAGATGCACAAGCCTTTGCTGACAACACATTGCCCATACCCCATTGTACAAAGTAAGCCAAAGCCTAGGCCTGGCATCAAAAGACTTAGAAATTAACTTGACTTTTTGGTGGAAAGAGTTTGAAATAATATGGCCATTTTTTTTTTCTGCCGGAGACCATAAATTCTATCATTACACCTGGAGTCTGTCCTTTCTTATTGGTCCCCTAACATTAAAAATATGTTCTTTCTTTGTTTCCCAATGGATATGCAGTAGTGGAGTGCTCTCCTTTTATCCTCACTTATAAAATATTTTTTTTGATAAAGGGTATAAAATTTTGTTTATATTAAGGTGGTAAACATCCTCTTCCTAGGAACCTATCATTTTAACTTGGAAAAAGTATATTGAGCCTAATGTCTTCATCATATGAACAGAATCCCAGATTTCTACAGACCAATTTGGAGACAGATATTTTAGGGTAAAATTAGGAATTCCTTTTAATTTTGAAATATTACCATAAATGCCAGGTGGTAACAAGTAGTCTTTCAAAAGAGTCACTATTTATCTAGAGAAGCCAGACTCAGCCTGTCCTTTAAAAGCAGTGCTAATACAGGAAGCCACCATCTATTGGAAATAAACTATTAGAGTATCTATTTGTCATTTACCATGTATTTCACATGTTTTCCTTGTCTATTTTGCTTTTCCTGATATGTAGCTACACGTCTGCAATCTCAAATATGTCCACCCTTCTATACATCCATTTATCCATCCATTCAACTAATATTTATGTAGCATTTACTATGTGACTGTTAGAAGTGTTGGGTATACCTCAGGGAAGATAATGGACAATGTCACTGCCAACATGGAGCTCACCTTCTAGTGGGCACACTGACTCCTTTCCTTTTGTTTTTCTAGACTCACCCTCCATCCTTCTCCACTCCTTTCTGCATTCCAGACTGTATCAGCATGCATCTTCGCCCTTTTGGCTTTCAGAGAGTTTGAACAGTGAGAGGCATTGACTGTAGAACAAAGGATACAAAGAATGACTTAATACTATTACTCCCAGGGCTCAATTTTTGTTGGACTGCCATAGTTTGGCTATCCCTTTCTACTGAAGTTTCAGAGACATTGTTTTCCATCAGAAACAAGGTGGGTACAATTATCATAATAAGCCACAGTCACCCATAAAAGTGGTAATCAGAGTGTTGGACCCATAAGGATCTGTTTTGATAGTTAATTGGTCATAGAGTCCTGAAGACATAAATAGGTGAATAGCCTTCTAAAATTCTTCTTGACGCATATAGAAGCAGACATTTTCTAAGTATGATACAGAAAAATCAAACTTGAGCCATTGTCACTGGAGATCATGGTCTTTACCAAAGGACATAAGCTAGTTAACTGATCCAGATTGCTTGAGGGTAAGACCTTATCCCTTTGAAGAAGACACAGTAATGTGGTCACAGATAGACACCATGCATGTTTCCCTAAGCCTTCCCCAAAGTGGTCAGGCCCATTTCCAGAGTCACAAGGATCTCAAAAAAAGGTAAATGCTCAGACTTTCTTGTTGATATTTAGTAGCTTTGAATTTATAGCATCACTAGACCTAAAAGTACTATTTGGCCCACTGGCTGCAGAGGATTTTGGAGATCAGGTGAATAACTGGAAACTTAGATAAATCTATCTCATAATATCTCCAGTGGGATCAAGGGTCCATCTCTTGTTTTGTAATCCAGATCCAGACTGTATTATAGGAATAGATATAGTAAGTAATTAAAAGAATCCCCACAATGGTTCTCTGAACTGTCATCTTTTATAATAAGAAAGGGCATGAAGAAGTCCCTAGAAATTCCCCTCCCATGACAGCTTTTGCCCCTCCCCAAAGCTATAGAGGGTCCCTGGAAGAATGGCAAATTAGTACTTTTAGCAAAGTGTTGAGAGATGCAAAAGCCTTGATTTCCATATCATCCTTATTTAATTGGCACATTTTTGGTCAGTAAAAAAGCTAAATGGCTCATGGAAAATGATAGATTATTGTAGACATAATCAGGTCATGCTGTAATTCACAATTATAAATCCAAATGTGGTATCTTGACTAAAACAAATAAATAGAAACTTTTGGCATCTGGTATACAATTACTGGTCTAGGAAAGTTATTTTTTCCTACATCTCCATCAAAGATAATCAGAAATTGTTTGTCTTTGACTGGCAAGGACCACAGTATACCTCTACTCTCTTGCCTCTGGGTTGTGATAGCTCTCCTACTCTCTCATTATATAATCTAGAGGGAATTTGGTGATTTTTTTTTAAATTTTTCCCTCTCTGTTTTAGTGAGGAGTGATTGGTAAATAAAAATGATATATATTTAAGATGTACAATATGACGTTTTGGTGTGTCTATATACAAACAGAAATGATTAACATATCTATCATTTTTATTTACAATTTTTGTGTGTGTGGTGAGAATACTTAAGATCCACTTTGTTAGCAACTTTCAAGTAAATAATAAGCTATTATTAGTTATAGTCACCATACTATACATTAGTTTTCCAGAACTTACTCATCTTATAACTAGAAGTACCCTTTTTGACCAATGTGTCCCCATGCTCACCGCCCCCAGTCCCATGTAACCACTCTTCTACCCTCTGTCTCTATGAGTTCAACTTTTGTAGATTCTACATGTAGGTGTGGTCATGCAATATTTGTCTTTCTGTGTTTGGCTTAGTTCACATGCGTGATGTCCTCCAGGTTAGCCCATGTTTTCACAAATGGCAAGATTCCCTTCTTTTAAAAAACTGAATAATATTTCATTGTATCTATATACCCTTTTTTTCTTTATTCATTCATCTACCCGCAAAAACGTAGGCTGTCGTCTCCACATCTTGGTTATTGTGAGTAGTGCTTCAGTGAACATGGGAGTTCAGATACCTCTTCAAGATAGCTCTTTTATTTCCTTTAAGTATATACCCAGAAGTGAGATTGCTGGCAGTTCCATTTTTAATTTTTTGAGGAACCTCCGTACTGTTTTTCATAATGGCTATATCAATTTATATTCCTACAAACAGTGTATAAGGAAGAACTTGGTAATCTTGATGGCACAGATGCATGGTCCATTATATTAATGATATAAAGTTAATTGGACTGGGCGGGCAAGAAGTAGCAAGCACCCTAGGTAACTTAGTAAGCTTTTACATGTCAGAGAGTGACAACAATACTTGAGAGATTTCAGAGGCTTGTTGCATTGGTGAAGTTTCTAAGCATGTAGGAATCTGATGCAGCCTATATATCACCTTTAAACTGAGAAACAAGTGTTGAATCTTCACTGTCCATCACAAAGAAACAAACACATTTATGTTGGTCTGACCCATAGACCGTAATATCTTCAAGGCTGCCGGTTCCAAGTGGAGTTCAGAACAAAACCAAAAATGGTTTTGAAGAAGGTATATAGACTGTCATTCAATTTTTTCTGCTTCTCGGTTCTTAAAACTCAGCAGTATCCAGGGTAAGGGAGGTGTCTGTGTCATGTAGACATATCTAATGGCGCCTCTGGGAAACCCTCTTAAGAGAATCACAGAGTAGATAGCTACTTACTTTTGGAGATGGACCGATGCTTTTCACTGCCAGAGAATGTTCCCTGTTGTAAAAGCAAAATTTGATTTTTATGTGTTGGGCCAAGTAGAAATTAATGCTTTCACATAGGTTAGTTGGACGATCAGTGACCTTAACTAGTTGAGTTACTCACTGCCAAAACTCAAAAAAAAAAAAAAAGAAATACTGTGGAAAACCAAACCTTGGAAGATCTTAAAGGTTAATGCAAACACCATGAGCAGGAGGTCAGATTCTCATGGTATCTGTTCTTACTGCTTTGCTCTTACTCTCTTATTGCACAGTATGACTTCATCAGGAGTTCCCAATTTTAAGTTAGGGGAGGAGGAAAATATCAGACTTGTTATAAAATGGATCTTCATAATATGCTGACACTAGCTAGAAGTATATGCAACTCTGCCTAAGGGTGACCCTGTAATACAGCAGTGAAGGAAAATTCTCCCAGTGGGCAGGACTTTGGGGACAGTATCTGGTTTTCCCACTTCATCAAGATTGGCCTAAGGTATGTATCATCTACACGACTTCAGAGGTGACGACTATGAATTTTCCCCATGGTTAGCAACTTAGAACAAGACTGAAAGATGAATGGTAAGGAGATCTGGGAAGGAGTAGGTGAACAAATCTCTCAGGAGGGGCAGAGATTGTAACGGTATGCAGGTCCCAAATGCCAACCCATTTTTATGCACGGTAGGGAAGGCCCAGAATAATTAAGTGGAGTAGATGTAATGAGTAAATGACAAAGACTGAACCCTGCGGTATTCTCATATTCAGAAGTCCGGGAAATTAGAAAAACCACAAAACATTAACTATCACTTTGGTTGAAACAACTTTAAAAAAATGACTTAAAAATATATCTGATTAAATTGCTTTTCTGTTTAAATCTGCCTTCAGCTACTTTCCACAAGACAAAGTCCAAGCTCCCTATTATGTCATGCAAAGTATTTTGCACTTATTTCCTATCTATATCTGTAAATCTGTGAATTAGATTCAATTCATAGTGTCTGATACATGGTGGGACCTCAGTAAATTTCTGATCAGAGTTATCTGTAAGATTTGGATGGTGCTACTCGGTGAATTAATGTTGTGTTGGTTATATAAATTTTTAAAATACTATTTCTTGTCTCTATCAGCAGACTGGAACTTCTAGAGTGTGATGGTTAATGTTGTGTGTCAATTTGACTAGACCACAAGGTACCCAGATATTTTGTCAAACATTGTTCTGGTTGTGGCTATGAGGACGTTTGTGGTTGAGATTAACATTTAAATCAGTAAACTGAGTAAAACAGATTGCTGTCCTGAATATGGGTGGGCCTCGTCTAATCAGTTGAAGGCATGACTAACACAGAAAGGCTTATGGATGGTCCCCCGAGTAAGGGTAAATTTTTTCTGCCTGATGGCTTTCAAACCGAGACACTGAATTTTTTTCCTGCTTTCAAACTTAAGCCAAAACCTTGTTTATTTCCCGAGTCTTAAGCCTGCTAGCCTTGGGACAAGAACTACATGACTGATTCTCCTGGATCATCAACTTGTTGACTCATCCTACTGTCTTGGGATTTATCCACCTCCACAGTTTCATGAGCCAATTCCTTATAAGAAATATCTTTATATATTTCTCTTACTGGTTCTGTACTTATTTACTGAAGGAATACATTATAATACCAGCCAAAAGAGTCACAAATTCAAATTTTTCTTTCCTATAATAAATACCTAGTTTGAGTGATTCACTTGCTGATCTGTCATTACTTTCATCCTTACATTTTAATCCCCTATTATTTGATTAATATTGCTGCAATCTTGGAACATTGATAAATAATAAAAATAGATAATAAAAGTTTTAAAAGATTACCAATACATCCCACCATTCAATCTAAAAGCTATATCCATTGGTTTATTTAGTCCTGACAATAATTATATGTAGTAAATATTAGTGTTATCCTAGAGAAAAGCAAATGTAATTTGTGAGACATTTCCTTTATGCCAGCTCCTATGCTGTGCATTTTGTATAAATTATTACATTAAAATTTTGCTATAAACCCACAAGTTACAGATGTAACACTGTTATTCAGTAATTTTAATAATCTGTTCAAGTTCAACAATGTGGGAGATGTCAGTCTGAAACTCATGTGTCCATGTAAATTCAAGATCTTTCCCTCCAGTATTCTAACTGGGTTAAAGCTAAGATCTGACTCATGGTAGAAATATGCATTTTCTTTTCACCTAAGTAAGTATTATGGAGCATAGTCTTTAGAGACCATGACTATACTTGTTAGGCCTATTGCAAGGTCTGTCCAGAGAGAACACTGTGAGATTGTCTGAGGTTCTGTACCCTAAAAGTACTGGATGAGCACTTATCAGAAGGGATTGATAAATAACAAAGCCTGGGAACATGGAGATTTTAACAAGAAATAGTCTTTAAAATTCAAAAGAAAATGGAACTTGAGCTACAAGCAATATGAATGAATGTAAAGCATGTGTGAAAAAGAAACACATGTTCAGACCTGAAAATCTGCCATTCCATGAGATCCTCCCTTAGCTTTTCTCTCTCTCGAGGATACTCTGGGTTTATTTATTGCTTCTGAACCACTACAGAAAGTCTCCCAGCTCTAAGTTGAGTCACGATCCTTAATAACATAGTGACATGTCTATTGGATTATATTTCATCAACGTACAATTCCATCCATTGTGTACTTTGTCCAATCCTCCATTATATCCGATGATGTGTTTTTCTATCTAATTATGTTTCCAAATATTAGCAGAGATAGAATTGTCTACATCCCCAGGAACAGGCAAGCTCTCATACTATTCTGAGTCCTTTTTAAAGGAACAGCCCTGAGCATTTTGCCCTAAGGCATTTTCATTGTGCGTTGCCTGTTGCCTGCTCAACAGCCACATGACCTCTGCATATGGAAAATATGCATTGTCAGTAAGGGCCACACATTCACTAGTTACCACCTGGGTTCTAGTTTAAAGAACAGATTCCTGTTCCGGCTCCTTCTGTGTTAGAAGGTTTTGTGGATGCGTCAGTGGAATGGACCAGCCTCTGCACGTTTCTTCCCCTGTATCTAGGCTTTCAAACTAGATTTAATGACCTAACCACTTACATTGTTTTATTATAAAATAATTTCTAAATAGAGCCCCCGTTTTTCTTTTAAAGTTCTTCTAAAGAAAAGAAGTTTGCCCTGAATTATTTCTCAGCACTTTAAATTGTTCAATATGTAAAGTAAAGCTGATATGGAATATAAGACACTGAAGCCACTGTTTCTCAGAGATATTCAAGTGTTGTGTATGAGGATGATAATAATGGTTGACATGAGCCCTTGTGAAGATCTCAAAACATTTTTACATTTCTTTTACTAATACTATCCCAATTTGGCTGAATTACTATCTTTGCTACTTGTTTATGAATCCATTGGATGCACATTTAAGTGATTACATATCCATTATTAAAATGTAGAATAGTCAAATTAGGCATCGTTTCTGGAGATCTGAAAGAGATAATCATGCTCCTATAAAGAAACAAATCTGAAAATGCCTCCTCCTCTTTTTCTGGGGACAAGTATAGAGAAGTCTGGAGATCTCCTCGGAAGCTATTAACCATTTCCCTCTAATGATCATATATTTGATGAAGGTGAAAAATAATTCTGGGTTTCCACTTATTTTCATGCCATCTACACAAGCTTTGAATATGTATACAATGCATGATTATGGTTAGAAATGTTTTCAAAACTATTCTTGAAGAGAAAAATATCAGTATAGCTCTAGCATCATGACCGATGATATAAGCTTAAGACTATGAATAAATTATTTTCAAAATAATATGCTACCCTATGCCAACTTGTATTTGGTCATTTTTAAAGCAAAATATCATCAAGTCAGGGGTGGATTCTTGGTCTTTCCTTCAAGCAACTGTTATTATGAGTATTTAGAATCTGAATTACAGAACAGATTTTGAGGAGTAGGGAGGGATTTTGGGAAAAGCTTTAAGGTTGGGGCAAACTACCTCTTATCTAAAGCTCCTTGTAATGACCATAAAGTATAGAATAATGTGAGACTTTGTTTATAAACACAGATAGTTATAGGAAAATTGAAAGGCAGGTTTTAATTAGCCAAAGAATAAACACATTTGCTATATGTTCACCTCAATAAACTAGGTGAGGTGATGACAAAAAAGGATTATAGCTAAAAAATATGAGTAAATTGGGGCACAGATATTTCTGAAGAAGAGGGGAATAGCTATACTAATATCAAAATTATCTGTCTAGACAGAGGGCCAGGAGCACAGAAAAAAATAGGTGGAACCATCCCACAAGCAGCAACATCAGTATTCCAACTACACATGTGTCTAAGACTTAAGTTTGCTCCATTCACCAGGTTATGAACTGATGACTTGACAATCTCTATCAAGACACCAAAATGGACACCCCTCCCAAAATTTTTTACTCTAGGTTGAAATCCTGTAGGTGACACCACAATTTGCCCACTGTCTTATCTACAATGATTAGAGATCTATTGGCACTTGCTATATTAGCCATGACCTGTGGGTGGGGGCAAAATATGGAAAGCAACATTGCATTTTCCTAAGACAGAGCCCAGGAACACAAAGTTTCCATGACCTTTTCCTGCCTGTCTTTTTCATCTCTCTTCAAAACATTGATTTCCTGGTAAATGGTTGTGAAACATATTAATTGGCATCCTGGCAGGAAGCAGATGGCATAGTCAAACCAGTGATTTGAAGAAATTTAAGTAAAAAGATTATTTAAAAGGGACTTTTGCATAATTCAGGAAAATCAATATGGGAGCGTGGAGTACCCTGGAGCTCACGACAGCCCTACAGGGGCAAATGGCTGTAGAAGTTCAGGGGATTTGGAGAAAGGTCACTGTTAGGACAAGAGCCTGGTTGAAGAAGGCAGCCAGACATCAGTCACCTAGCAGAGAGGAAGCTGGCCTCAGGTCCTCTCACTCACTCACTTTAGCCTCTTGTTGGCTAAAACCTACACAGTGACAGAGGGTAAGAGATCCTTTGATATAACCCACAAGGCTATTCTGTCAGGGGCCATAGTAGAGTGGAAATGGAAACACTGAGGATCTTGAAGGGCAAAAATGTTCTCTCTAAGACATAAGAACAGAAAAACAAACTTTTAAGGTACCTTCTCAACTGCTTTGTAGCAAAACTATCTGAGGCAAACAATATGGTTAGTAACTTTTCTTTGGATTTTTGAAATTCTATTACCACCATTCACAATGTTCAAGACAGGGTCAATATATAGAAAGACTTTATAGGACTGATCCACAATGTATAGGGAGTTCAGAGAAGTTGGGGTAAAATAGAGGAAAATGTAGATTTAGAAACCAATTGCACAGGTCTACAGCAACTGAGGAGGTACTCATCTGCTCAGGGTAGAATTCTCTGGAATCTGACCTAGGTTTGAGGCTTGACCTCCGTCTGACTTCACCAGCCCTTTCTTCTCTTATCACTCAATATAAGGATTTATTGAATGTTTTCTGAAATTATAGCTCCTAGCCAATTCATTTTAATTTTTTTCTTTCCAATTAGTTCTCTGCGGAGAACCTGACAGTATCTATGAATCTCTCACACACTTCATCCTGTCTTTCCTCCCTTCTCTGACTATTACTTAGCAAAAACTTCTGGTCTGAGCTGCGTGGAGGAGTGGCTTTATCAGAGAAGGTAGAGTGAGCCTTGCAGCACTTGCTTTCTCTACCCATAGAGATTCCTTTGAGCCAAACATATCATGCACATTGCTTTAAGAGTGGCAGGGTGGGGAGAGTAAGGGAGCAGATACGCAAACATTGCACAGACATCTAATCAGATCTAGAAGAGAGATATGCATAGTGAGCATCCAGCATACATAGGAACTGTAATTTATGAAAAAACATTTTGGGGACTCTCCGTAGGCTACATGACAATCATTAAATAAATAAATTAAATTCAACAACATGTTTGTAGATGGTAGTATGAATTTTCCCTCAGTGTATTGTTAGGTGTTATGGAGGGAAAAATATCTATAGTACACGGTCTGTGCATCAAGGACTTTTCCACCTGGTTAAGATGACATGAAAGTCCATTAAGCGATGAATTACAGACTGTGTTGCATTGTTGTTTAAGTGCCCAGTGAGTGTTATTGGTACTAAGCATTGAAAGAGAACACTATATAACAGGAAGGCTTAGAGAAGATGAAGGTCAGACCATAAGCTTAGAAACAGGAGCTGCAAAGATTGTAAGAGGAGATGGTTTTCCAAAGGAAGTATAAGCATCTACTCCTTTCAAACTGTAGTGACAGAGAATTATAGCAGCAGCAGAGTTGGCAAGAATAACAAGATTCCTGACCTCCAAAATCTTCCCTATGTATAATGCTCATGGATTTCCTTATGTCTCAGCACAGATAAGAATATGAATTCTTTCTCAGTGTGGTCTTATTTATCTGATATGTGTCATAATTTATAGTGTCTAAGCATTACAAAACTATGGCCATTTGGGGTTCATTTTGGGGTAAATCTAGAATGCTTGTATTGAATGTGTTTCTGCATTTGTGTATGTGTATGTATAAAGTATCATATTTCTAAATATGAATATCCACATACACAAGTATGAATTTATTTATAGTATTATCAAGTGTTTCTGGGCCTGTGGTATTATGAATAATGTACTGTTAGACATATAAATACCACCCAGGTTTTAAAAGCCTAGTAAATGTTATGTAATCATTCTAAATATTTTACTAGAAACTTTCAGTTTCCTCTGCTTTGTTAACTCTTCATGCATATTCATTTCTTGTAAAAACATAGTATGTTTTTCCTGGTTGGACTTCTAATTTCTCTCCTTGTGCTTGATTATTTAATTCAATATCAGAATTGCCTGGTTTGGCAAGATCTCTAAGCATATAGGAAGTTAAAATCATGCATAGAGAATTACATTTTGCTTTGTTATGAGGGCAGAGCTTATTTGTATGTATTGTCTCTATTGTAACACATAGCAAGACAGTCTTTCATTTTGTGAATGTTCATGAAGACAAAGTTTTTTGTGTTTGGGGACATCCTTGGAAAATGTGCAACTACCAAAGTCAGTGATCAAATTCCAGATGTTCATTCTTTATTAGCACTCATTGCCTTTGTTCAGGTCCACATGATTACCAGTGTCTCAGTTACTGGAGGCTCTTCCCACCCTCCTCCCCTCTAAAATGTTTGTAAAGTATAAAACCCTGGTATTTCCTACATATGGTAAAGCAAATTTGCCCACCCCATCTGTCAAAAATGCTTAAACAGTTCTTGAATGCCTCTTGTTTTAATTCCTTAACATGACATTAGAAACTTTTCACAATGACATTTAACCTCTCTTTTACATTTTTTGTTTGTTTGTTTGTTTGTTTGTTTCTCAGGACACCCATGTCTCCATTGACCACATAAGCTTGCCAATAAGACTTTGTAGTCGTTACTGAGTAAGTTTTGTATTTTTCATCTTCATGCATTTTGTCATTTTGTACTTGGTCCCTACAATGACATCTCCCCTCTCTTGCTTGTGTAATGTCTGTCCTTTTATGCCAAAGTTAAATCTTCTGGTCATGATCTTTTCCTTTTCTATTTATTCATGTTCCATTTACATTCCAATAAAACACGTGTTATTCTTGGTTCTGTTATGATAATTTGTGGACATCTCTATCTCTCTCACTGGCCAAAGACTTTACTCAAAAAACACTTAGTATGTATCTACCGTAGGCCATGTTATTTAACTAAGAGTTTGGAAACAAAGTAGAATACAACAGAATCTTCATGCTAAGAAAGTTATTATTTTCAATTTAGTGGCTCAACAACTAAACAAATGGTTACAAAACAATCTGATATAACTACTTATAAAAGAATATATAAAATGTTATATAAAAAGAGAAGAAATACTATCAAAGTCTGCCTGTGAGAGTAAGGGAATGCTTCATTAGTAACGGATTAATAAGACTCAGTCTTTACAGATGAAGAGAAAATTCAGGCAAAAATGAGCCAAGACTCCTAGAAAATAAACAGATAAATTAGGAAAATTAGATTGTGAGATGGGAAAAAGGATTAAGTAAAGTTAGATTCAGAGTGCTTATAGAGGAAATGCAGTAGAAGTCAGGTCATAAAAAGTCTTTTGTGTCTTACTAAGGCCAGAAAGGATAAGGGAGAACTAAAAAAAAATTCTGAGCTGAGCAGACATTTGTATATCTGAAACTCTGTCCAGGCTGTGGTGTGGAAAGAGAATGGCTTCAAGCATATTAAACTTGAGAAAGGGAGTAAAATTATAGGATTGCTTCTGTGGCTCAAGTGAGATATGATTAAATAATGGACCATGGCAGTGTCCTTGATCATGGAGAAGGGAGCCAGATTTGAGGACAAAGAGAGGTAGCTGTTATTAATGGCAGGGTTTAGTGGCTAGCTGACTATAGGAAAAAGAGAGATGTGGAGTTGAAACCATTCCTTGGTTTGGGACAGAGCAACTAGAGAAGCAGGCAGTCCATTCACCAACACAGAGAAAAGGGAAAAGGCTAGTAAAAGAAGCAAAAGAATGAGGTTGTTTTGGGACAGGCTGAGTTTGAGGTACATTTAGAATTTTCAACTTGAGCTGTCAGTTTAGAAGATGGAATAAAGTTGAAGAGCTCAAGAGAGTATGAAGGTGTTGATTTGGAAGAACACAGGTAATTAAAGTGGAGGCAAGCAATGGAGTGTCCAGGGTAAAATTATGGAGTGAAAAGGATCAGAGAGCACTAAAAACTTTCAACATGTAAGGAGTCAAGGGAAGCTTATGATCGGTAAAAATAAAAGATGAAGAGGAGTTTTCAGGGGAGTCTGGAGTAATGGAAGATGAAAAAGGAGAAAGTTTTCAATGCTGTCATATGCTAGCAAGCTAATAACAAAATATTATCCATTGAATTTGGGAATTTGAGATCCTTGAAGTCTTCATCAAGTCATTTGCAATGGGGGCAAAGCCAATTTCCAGCAACTTGGAAGTGGAGAGGGGAAGACATCATGTATTGAGTTCTGTTTTGATAAGGTAAGAAATGAAGAAAAAGTATGTGATAGGGCAATAACCAAAAAGAAACAGTATTGTTGAATAATTTATTTCTGTTCTTGTTTTATTGGTGAGAGATCTCAAGTAGAACTATATTTCTAGGGGAATGATCCAATGGAGAGCAGTAAGTAACTCTCTTGAGAAAGTAGGTATTTGATGGAAGTTGAGTTAAGATGAGTTATACACACTAGAAGGAAGGTGATGGAATTGTCTTTGAACAGTGTATGGACAAAGGCAAGAATAGATGAAAAAGTGAGACACCCAGGACCCTCCTCTCCCATGGATTAGGAAACTAGGTCATCTACTATGATATGGGGAAGAGAAGGGCCCTTTGAAGAAACAGATACATAATTGAGATAATCACTGTATGGATATGGACAAGGAATTGGCCAAGTGCACATGGAGGATGTCTGTGCAGTTTTCAGGGCCCATATAAAGGCAGATACCATAAAGTTTTAATGGTACCTTTTTTAAGAATTGGGTGATTTTTCTCCCAGGTGCAGAAATAAGAAAGGTAATGGGACAGCTCAAAGCAGACTTGAGGAATTTTAGGTTGAATACAATTGAAGCATCTGTGCAAGGAATGTTGAGGTGATCTTATGTAAGATCAGAAGTAATGAACCATGAGGCCTTGAAGCCTTAGAAGTGGGTGGTAAGTTCAAGAAAAATGAGAATTTCCTTTTGGTTGACGCAGAAGCCTGTTGTTCCCAAACCTATGTGTATATAAGAATCATCAGGGATATCATGTTAAAAGTGCAAACTTTCAGGCTGACTCCACAGACTTTAGGGTGAGTTTTGGGAAACTAGATTTTTAAACCATCCCAGATGATGATGTGGGAGGTCCTCAATCAATTTAACTTTTTTTTTTCCCCAGAAAGAAAACACTGGGAAAGTATGTCAGTTGAAAACAATGATTGGGAATGAGCCTGGAAAGGTAAATGGAAGTGTGTTGTCATGGGACTTAAGTGTTTTGAAGAATGTAAAATTCTTTTTTCAGATAATATATTAGCATGAGGGATTTATGAAACAAAACAAAATAAAACAAAAACTCTAAGAACTAATAAGTGAGTTCAGCCAGGTTTCAGGATACACAATCAACAAGCAAAAATCAATCACATTTCTATATGCTAACAATGAATATGTGGAAACCAAAATTTAAAACATAATGTCATATACAGTCATTCCAGAGAAATGACATACCTTACATATAAACTTAACAAAATATGTGTGAAATCTGTATGCTTAAAATCATAAAATACCAAAGAGAGATCAAAAAAGGGCTAACTAAATAAATGGAAGGACAAGTTATACTCATGGATGGAAAGACTCTTCTGGTAGAGATGTCAATTTTTTTTCCCAAATTTATCTATAGGTTTAATGCAATTCCCATCAAAACCCTAACAAGATGTTCATAGACATAGTCAAACATTCTCAAATGTATAAGGAAAGGCATGGCCACCAGAGCAACTAGAACAACCTTGCAAAAGACTTGGAATGGAATATTTGTTCCAAGCAATATTAAGCACTGCTGCATTCTCATAGTAACCAAGACTGGTGATGGTGGAGAGATTGGCACTTAGACCAATCAAATTGAAGAGGACTCATGAATAGACCCAGATAGGAATGACCAGCTGATTTCCAACAAAGGTACAAAATCAATTCAATGGAGTAGATGGCTTTTCCAATAAATTGTGATGGAGCAGTTGGACATCCATGGGGGAAAAATCTTGACTGAAACTCACACTTACATGAATGATATATCAGGTGGAAGTTCTTGCAAGAAAATTGGCAACAGATTGTCCTTGTCTGGAGCAGAACTGGCAGGTGTAGAGTCTTTCTCTCCTTGCCCAGAGCCTCCTGACAAGACTCCATCACAAACCAATGTCACTCTTGAGTTGCTTCCATGGTTCCTCAAAGTACACATGCATCAGTACTACCTGGAAGGCTTGTTAGAAGACAGACTCCTGGACCTTACCCCCAGAGTTTCAGATTCTCCATTGGTCTCTGGTGAGAACCAGGAATGTACACTCTAAGTTGTCCCTGAGACAACTTAGAGAGCCATATTCTGAGAGCCACTGTTTAGGTATCCACAGAAACAGGTGAAAATTGATGCTCACACAATAAGCAACTAAGAGACACATTTAAGGAAGTCATCGATATAATAAAAATGATAATACCTTGTCAATATTTGGAAGATGATTATGAATGAGAAGATAGTGGAAGAACAGTGAAAAGAGTGTTATGGTGTTCCAGTAAAAGGGGAGTAAGATGCATATTTCAGGAGCCAGGTATCTAATTGGAAGTTACTGATGACAACTTGGAAGTCAGGAAAAAGAAGGGGGCATGTCGGTGATATATAGAACATTTTATCCTGGAGAGCTAAGTTCCTCTTCAGTGACGTTACAGTGAAAATATATTCAACTTTGCAGAATAATATGGTTACTTATTTTCTACAAGTGATGTAACTTTACTCCTAAGCCCTCACTCACCAAGTCTCAAGGGTTGACTGGAACTTTAAATTGCCAATTCATGGAAGTAAATGATTAGAGCAGAATAAAAAGTCTATTTCAGGAAGCTCTACCTTTTTTCCGGTCAATGCTCACTATCTTGTATATTCTCTCTTGTGCTTCCAGAAAGATGTCATTTTGCTATTTGAGAAGGAATGGGGGGTATCGTGTCCTAGGGGTCTCTGAGTATCAGTGGCATTGCCAGAGGATGACGGGTTGAATCTACTGAGGTGTGACAGGTGTCATCCTCCCTTGTGTACAGCCTCAGATGCTACTCTCTCTGTGGCTATCTGCGATTATCCATGGTTACCAATGTTTGTATTCACCATGTTCTCCCTTCTCCGATGCAGGCTTTGTTGATCCAGCTGCCCTCTCAGTATTTTTTGGTTCCATCAGCAAAACATGTGGCAATTTCTGTTGTCCCGTGCGTCCTGTGTTGATCGTGGGCCCTGGCCGTGTCACCCAGCCCTCCGTCCAGACTTCTACACATGCTATACACCTGCTCCTCTGAGGCACTTTCTCAAGATCCCAGCCAAATACTGAGCTTCTTTCTGAGGCTTTCTCTGGAGAATCGTGCTATAATGTCCTCAAGTTCTTCATTTTTATAACCCAGAGTGTGGGAGAAACAGAGGCCTTACCAGCCTCTTCTCTTTTCTCATACCCCAAGGAAAGCAAGGTAGTTAGGCATTTTCTACTAGTCCGGGGTAGGGGACTCCCCTGTACCATCAGATCTTCATCATTCCTGAGCAGGTGTTCATTCTGCCCCTTTTCCAGCAGCTATAATCATGAGCGAACACAGGTGGAAATGGATTTGTTAATAATGTGAGATACACTGGAAGACATGACATATGCAAAATATCCCAGTCACAGAGAGATAAAGAATGTGAAAGAGGAGCTACTTTGTTAGGGAAGACAGCATACTCTGCTTGATCAGGGTTGTGTTTATGTCTTGCCATCAGTCATCCAGATGGAGATAATCCAACAGAATTTGGGGATACAGATCTAGAGTTCAGAAATAAGATTGTGCTGAAAATATAGATATAATAATTCTCCAAGTAATCTTTCAGGTTGCCTGGCTATTTAATTAAAAGCAAAACAATCAGTTAATTAAAAGCTGTCTCCTTGGCTGGGATATAGTCAAGCTAATTGGAGTGGTTTTACGGTCATGGTTTTTTTGTTTTGTTTTGTTTTGTTTTGGTTTTTTTTTTTTTTTTGGTTGTTTATTTATTTAATTTTTTAACAGAATGTCAGACTAGTTAACTATTTTGATTATAACCCTGGGATGCGCTCTATGTTTAAACGTTAATTTTGACATTTGGAGTTTGGTGAATTAATTTCACATGGTTAAATTAGAGATAGTGACACAGTATTGTAGAAATGGCCCTATTTATTTATTACAAAAACAAGGTGGTTTCAACTTAGTTCTGGGTTGAACTAAAAGAAAGTATGTATTTGTAATTACTTCTGCTCACAGTTATAGCTCAAAATTTCTTTTTGATGGGGGATTTGAGAAAGCAGTCTGATTGCAGTAAGAGACTCTCTGGAGTCTTCTGTATCCTAACTTCCTGTCCTGTCTCTGCCCTTCTTCCTCACTTTTCCCCACTCCTACCCCAAGCCAGGTTTCTGCTCTGCAATCCTGTTATCCTTTTCTCTCACCAGCCACTTCACGGATATATTTTTTTTTCCTCTTGGCTTTTCCATTTTTTTCTCCAACCTCTGGATGTTGGAGCTCCTGCACATTCATACTGGGTTCTTTTCTTCCTTCTCTAACCCCTAGAGATCTCATTCTATCTACCAGATTTATAGTGTGTTAATCAGCACAAATACCATCTATCAGCAGAGAACTTGCATTTTATACCTCTGGCTCTGACCTCTGTGAACTCCATGGAATTTAAAGACCAAATTCTTGATACATCTCCCATATTAGTCACCTTGTGCTGCCATAACAAGATGGTACAGAGTGCATGGCTTAAATAAAATGTATTTTCTCATAGTTCTGGAGACTGGAAGTGCAAGTTCAGGGTATTGGTTAGGTTGTGTATGGTGAAGGTGCTTCACGTGAGGTATAGAAGGCCTCCTTCTTGCTTCCTTATGTGGCATTTCCCTGATGCATTTGTGTGGGGAGGGAGAAGGCTCTCTCTCTGTCTTCTCAAGACCACCAATGCCATCAGATTAGGAACCCCTTCATGACCTTATTTAACCTTAATGACCTCCTAAAAGTCCTATCCCCAATTATAGTTGTATTGGGGGTGAAAGCTTCAACATACAAATTTTAGAAGGACACAATTTAGCCCACTGCCTCCCTGCTTAGGATTCTGAAACTTTGGGTATGGAGGAAAGATAAAGCAGGCGTTATTATGAGGGGAATTCCTTTCCTCTAAGGACACTAATCATTGAGTTCAGGGCCCTACCCTATGACCTCTTTTAACCTCAACTTCTTCCTTTTAAGTGTATCTACAAATTAAGACACACAGGGAGGTAGGGCTTCAACCTATGCATTTTGGAAAACATAAGCATTCAGTCCCGTGTCATCCCCCCACCTTGACTCTTCTCCTCCACAGTCCTCCACATCTCAATCAGTGAAGGCATCAGCGTATTCTAGTCGGCCAGTAACGCTCTGGGCTCCATCTTCAAAGTCCACACCGGGTTTGAATGTGTTCGTCCTTCTGCCCACCTGCCTCCCTATTGAGGTCTGCTGTAATAGACTCCATTCAGATTTCCCTGCTTCGACTTATGCTTGTTTCCCACAAACATAAATCAGATCCTTTCACTCTCCTGCCCAAAGCCTCCCATGCCTCTCATGTCTCTTTCTTTCTATTCCTCTCTGCCCTTCATGAAACCTTTCTGATGTGTCACTCATGAACCTTGCTTTCTCCCAGGGGCAGAAGTAATGAATAAACAATTGAACATATAGCATGAGGTCACCTCTGAAGGAGAGGCTTTTTCTGACTACCCTGGCTAAACCCTAGTCCTTCTTTTGCTTTCCACTCCGTGGCTCTTTACTTATCACCACCTTATATGCTATTATGCACTAGAATGTACACTCTCTGAGGGCAGGAGGTCAAGAACGTTTTTGTTACTCCTTGCTGTGATTCTGGTTTTCAAAACACCACTTACTATGTGGTCATAGTGGCTCAATAAACATTTTCTGAGTTACTGAATGAGTCATCACATTATTAAGCCAAAAAGAATATTATTTGATGCCTTACATCTTGGTGTAATTTCAAGTAATTGTGGTTTTTGTTTTTTCTTATTTTTGATGTGGACAATACAAGTACTCACAAGTTTTCAGAAAGTGTGTACAGCGTCCACATAGTCCTGAGGGAAGTTGGGTGCAGTTAACAGCATTACAATAAAATTGGAAAGAGAAGAGAGAAGTATGAGCTCACGCCGCTGCCTGTCTCCAGGGAGAGGTTATGGTGCAAAAGGTAGAGATTAAAACTATAAAATGTTTTTTCCTGATTTGAATGAAAGTTTCAGTGTGCCTGAAAACCTGTTGCATGTGTCTGTGGTTCTATGAGGAAGTCACTGAGGGTTCACATTCAGTCAATAACCCCTTTTAAAATTTCTAGAAATAACTGCAATATCCAGGGTTGTGCTATCATGTTTGCTGTTCCCCAAGTATGTTTTGATCAGTTGCAGGGAACAAAATTAATTCCTCAAGCTTCAAGATTAACTGGCAAACTCTCAGTGAAGCTGACCAGATTATCAAGTACTAGAAACCACCATGGTATGTTCTGAATGTGATAGAAAATCCAAGTGAGAAAATGAATGCGTTTTTTGTTGTTTTTATTGTCGGAAACATTTCAAATTTAATTAATGTAATGTGTAAATATTCCCCTTTGAGTCCATAATGAAATTTATGATTTCAGAATATGAGGGATCCACAGTCAGCCATATGCAGATGACGAAGACACACACCCATACACATACAGAAATGCAGCATCTCAAGGATCAGTCCTTGGAAAGCATTGTTCATAGTGGGATATTTGTCAATTGTAATGGGAACTGCTACATAATGGCACAATCTCCCATTATGTTTTCTTATTTGGAAATCAGAAATAAAACAAATTTTCTTTGCATTAATGGAATCAATAAGCTCATTAATTACAGTCACATCAAGTCTTCTGCAGGGTAATGAGAATGGGTGGTAATCCACCCAGCCCATGTCTCACATCTGGCATTAAATATGCCCCAGTAAGGAGCCATCTCTCCACACTAGGTTTGAGAAGGGCTCTACCCATACTCTAACACCACTGCCAACCAAAGAACACCCCTAGGTGTGCATCCCTTCAGCTGAAAGAATTTAACAATTTAAATTTCGCTTCCTTGTTTCTATCACCCCTGTATATGGGGAGGTGGTTGGCCATGGGTAGGAGAGTGGCAGTCCCTGACTGGACAAGATATGATGGGCAGTATTGGGGGATGACTTCCAAGATTATTACTTCTCTGGTCTACACATACTTGTATGTAATTCCTTCCCCTTGAGGATGGGAGGAACCTAGTTCTAACCAGTAGAGTATTGCAAAGGTGAAGAGGATGTTTTAAAATGTGATTAAGGTCCTTAAACATTTGAATTAGTCAAAGGGTGATTTTTCTGGGTGGGCCTGACCTAATCAGTCAAGACCTTCCCAAATTCAGACATTCTTTATTTCTGACTTTGAAGAAACAGCTCTGAAAGCTGCACTGAAATGAATTCTGCCAACAGATTGAGAGAGCTTGGAAGCTGATCTTTTCCTAATCAAGTCTCCAGATGACAGCACAGCTCAGCCAACATCTTGATTTCAGTGTGTGGGACCCTGAGTAGAAAACCCAAGTCAGGTATGCCCAGATTCCTGATCTACAGAACCTGTGGGATAATAAATACATGCTGTTTTAAACTCATAAGTTTATAGTAATTTATTACACAGCATAGAGTACTGATATACAAGTGCTCGGGAAGGTAAAAATGATTGCTGAGCAAAGACAAGGATTTAGGGCATGAGACGTGTTCTTTGCTATCAGGGCAAATGAGAACTCGATGAATACTAATAAAATTCTGAATTTACTGTTTCTGATAATCTGATGATCTAGATGGTGTTTTATATGTGTCTCCTTATTTGACTCATAGTATCTTTTATGTAAATTTCTTTTAAGATTTTATTTATTTATTTGACAGAGAGAGAGATCACAAGTAGGCAGAGAGGCAGGCGGAGAAAGAGGGGGAAGCAGGCTCCCCGCTGAGCAGAAAGCCTGATACGGGGCTCGATCCCAGGACCCTGGGATCATGACCTGAGCTGAAGGCAGTGGCTTAACCCACTGAGCCACCCAGGCGCCCCTTTTATGTAAATTTTATATTATGATTCTCATCTTCTAAATCTATTTTATCATTTTTCTTTGTATACTCACTAAACTGTGTAATTCATTTGTTTCTTGAGTATAAAATGTATCACCATCTGGATAAAAACAGGAAAGAAAATCAATGACTTGGAGAGCTTCAAATATACAGATGTTTAGTGTTGAATAAACTAACATTCTGGATGGCTGACTGATTTGAATTTGCTTTTATTTGGATGTTTTGGAACTATGCAGATATACCACCTGAATCTGTAGTTAATGATAAGAAGACAGATTTGTTTGTTAGTGATGACAATATGTAATATGATAACATGAATTGCAAACTTTCAAAGCCTGTACCTATGTGTGTTTGATAAAATGTCTTCTATTTATTCCCCTATACCACAGTTTAATATGTACTTGAAGTGAATTATAACAAAACCTACAGACTTTCAGATACTTCAAATTACATTTCTATTTTGCTTTCCATAAATAGAGCTGCTTCTTTCTTTCTCTCTTTTCCACTGGACCTCAATTTCATTCATTCTTAAATGCCCAGTCTTGTTGGCAGTGCTATATTAGAATAAAAAATAAAGAGCTAGGGGTTCAATTTGGCAGAATAAAGAAATTCTCACTGTGTTCTTGAGAGGAAATAAGCTCAGGATCTTTCTACACCATTTCCTTGAACCCCAAGAAAATCTTGTTGGCTTTCATTTGGAAAATTCTGATCTGGCAGGATAGATACAGTCTTTCATATTCAGAAATACAACTAAGTGTTTACATGTGTATTGATTTATGGAGGAGGTAACTCTAAGGATTTTTTTGTAATACAACATTATTGGTCACTGAGAAAAATTTACAGATAGTAAGACAAAGTCTGTGCCTTCACATTTTTTCAATAAAGTGGGTGAGAAAATACGATCTCATAAATAATTAAAATTTAAGTGAATGTTTGATAAAATCTCCCTTCTAGAGGTACAGAGACTACGGTAATTCAGAAAAAAAGAAAGATGGGCAAGAGGGATTTTATTTGGGGGGAGTAGCTCTCAAACAATTTTGAAATGTAACTTATTATGAATATTTGATGTCTGAATCTTTCTCGCATACAGGAAACTTTTTTTTAAATTTTATTGAGCACTGGAAGTTGTAAATATATTTTTTAACACTGCAAATTCTTAACCACTTAGATGAATTTTTAGGTTGCGTGTTTATACTTTTATCTGATGAACGGAGTAAGTGATCAGTCACATTATTAGAAAATTGCACTTTGGGAGGACTGTTTTCTAGACAACCAATGTAAGCATGTCCCAGGATTACAGGGCAATTGCTCCAAAGAACCTGAGGGTGGCAAGGGGCATGGGTGACATTTCCTGGATTTGGTATTTTTAAATTAATCTCTAAATGTATTGCCCTTTCAGGCACTTCTCATTACGAATAAATACTACTGTCTCACACTCATGAAAAACACTTCTTAATATAGTGAATACTCGAGTTTCCAAGTGCTTCCATCTATGTTATTTCAAGAAGACGTGATATCCTTTAGGAGGAGAGAAACATTTTTGTTTCTGTTTCTGCTGCAGGTCACCTTGGGCAGTTGAAAAGGAAAGCATTCCTATGCATCCAGATTCATTTATGTTTTGGCTTCCATTTGTAGCAGAGAAAAAGCACCAATTCCCCACTGTTTCCTGTTCATAGCAGGTCCAGCTGCCTGTGGGAAGTCTATAGAGTTATTAGAGCAGAGCCTTGTCATGTGTAGAAAGAGGTTGCCCATGGTCTTCCAACTTTGGGTTCCTCAGCTGCAACTGCTAAGATTTCCCACAAACTCTAGGGAGCAATCCTAATTTGAAAAACTCTTCCTTTTAATTAATGATTATGTTCAATCTTAGTACAATTCTCCCTTGTATAAAACTTCACTTGCATTTACATATTTATTTTAGCATTAGTTCTGTTGTGACATTGTCCTAAGATAACATTTCTACAAAGAAAAGGGAATTATATGTATTTTCTGCTTCAAATAAAGCACAATGGTTTCTGTTGGACTTAATGGATAGTTTGTATCTTGTTTATTAAACACAGAAATGAAAGAGTAGTCATTGCAACTTAAAAAAGAAACAAAAAACATTCAAATCAAATCAATAACTTAGAAAACAGAGTTGAATTTATGTTAAATTAATAATATCAAAATATAAATTTGATATCTTTCTGTTTAGGTTACATATTTTCAATATCAACTTTGTTTCAAGAGATAAATTGATATATTCTTGTCTTTGCACTTTTTCTTTTTTACATGAAACTTCTACCTCAAGTACTAATTTAGGTAGCAATTTTCGAGATATTTTGTGTTCCAGAAATGGTGCTATGTCCTGGGCATTCAGAGATAAATATCACGCACCTGGTACTCAGACCCATGGTGGAAAATAGTGCACTCTAATAGGAACTAAATGAAGGCGGTAGAACGATCTGCTAAGACACACTGCTTTAATCTACTTTTTATGCTGACTTGGAAATGAGGAAGAAAGATGGCTCCCTCACTGGCAGTTAATCCTGTTTAGTCAACTTGTATTGGTCTGTAGCTCTTTGGTGTTTGGCTGAGCGTGCATGAGTTCTTATTACTGATGAGAGAGCAGGACATTGCGGGCTCCACGGTCACATGGGCTGAGTGTGAACCCCAGCCTTGCCCTTACTTCTTAACTCTGTGACCTCCGGCGAGAGATGAGGACCCCAGTGCCGCATGGCTGCATTGCAACAGCAGGATAATAATCATACCTCCCTGCTGGAGTGTGAGGAGTAATGAAACAATAAGTATAAATCACTAAGGTCACTGCCTGAAGTATTATTACTAAACATGCACTGTGGGTTTAGAACTGCAGATTCCATGTAATGTTGCAACTAGAAAAATGTTTTTAAAAGTTCCTGGGTCATAGGCAAGTAGAGTATTTTGATAAAGACATGACACCCATTTGAAATACCAAATTAGATGTAAGTACCCTGTATCTGGTGACATGGCACTAAGCCATAGGAAAACTACCAGGTTATCAGCGACAAGAAAAATGAATAGATTGTGGCAAAGTCTTAATTGCAAACTTTAAACTGACAGGAGTATTTCTTCTATGTTTGAAATCATAGGTTCTTTAAGTAATGTTGTTCAATATGCACAGGAGTCTTGTAAAATTTAAGTGACCTCCCCATTTGGGGGGTAAGTACACTAATGTCCATATAGTTTAAGTGATTTGCTCATAGTTCTACAGTGAGGAGTTTATGGATTTGAATCCAGGACTTTTGACTCTGGAGCCTAGAAATTAACCACTTATCTCCTGTGGGGAGAACGAGCACAGGCTCTTATGAATTTCTCTAAGTCCAAAAAAAAGGGGGCAGCATCTCATCACTGGAGCAAAGGCACATGGATGAGCAAGTTGTGGTTGGGGGCAGTGAGGGGTCCATCCTGACTGACATGGTTGGATTGAACATGGGGCTTGTACAGTTATGGATGATATCAAAAGCAAATAGAAAGAAACTCAAAGTGACTCAAGTAAGTTTCTTATTCGCATAACAAGAAATTTAGGAGTAAGCCATTACTAGAGTACAAGATATAGGGTTTTTTTTAATTAATTAATTTATTTTACAGACAGAGATCACAAGTAGACAGAGAAACAGGCAGAGAGGAGGAAGCAGGCTCCCTGCCTAGCATAGCCTGATGCTGGGCTCCATCCCAGGACGCTGGGATCATGACCTGAGCCGAAGGCAGAGGCTTTACCCCACTGAGTCACAGGCGCCCCCAAGATATGGTTTAATGATGCTATCAGGGCTCCTGTATTTTTTCTTTGTTTCTCTTCTTCATTTGTAATGGGATACATTTTGTCCATATGCTTATCATTTTATGGTCATGTTTCAGTTCCACGTAGGAAAATGGAAGAAATTTATGGAAGAAGCCTTAAAAATCTGTGTCAGCCACATATGTCCTTGCTTTAAGGAAGACATAGATTTCCCAGAATTCCTACTACCTCACCCCGAATCCAGTAAGCTCTTGCCTAGGTTCTCTCTGGCCTGAAGGAGCTCACATAGTCAGCCTAAACTGTAAGGGGAGTGGTCAACATTCAGTAGAATAGTTAGCTTTGGGGATGCCTTATGTCCCAGATACTCCCTCACAATCTTGATGGCTTTAAGGACAAAAGAAAACACTGTTCCCTAGAGCAATGTACCATTAGAAAATGGCAGGGGAACAAATGAGTGCTTTTCTTTCATCAGTTTCTAGAGTTTGAAATGTCTTATAAATCTTTATGTGAATCCGCAAAGGAAAAAAAAAAAAGTTTCCTACATGGATCTCGAATAGAAGGGTAATATTAAAATTTCTTAAGTGACGATTTCTGCTACTGCTAACTTGCTGCTCTCAGGACTGAAGACCACTGCCTCCTGTCTATTTCCTATGTGGGCTGTGCAGACTCTGCTTGGCCTGCACTATGGATTGAAAGTTTGTTTCTCCCTAAACTCATGTGTTGAAACCTAATCCGAATGTGATGGTATTTAGAGGTGGGGCCTTTGGAAGGTGCTTTGATCACACAGGTGGAACTCTCACTAATGGCTTAATGCCTTATAAGAAAGGACAAGGAAGTCTCCTTCTCTTTCTATCCCCCTGCTATGGGAGGATACAGCAACAAAGAATCCATCCACAAGGCTGGACAGGGCAGTGTCTTACCAGACACGAAGCTGTTGATGTCCTGATCTTGGACGTCTCGGCCTCTGGAACTGTGTAGAGAGAAACAACCTCATTCTTTTTCATTTGAGGAGATATCTTGTATCAAATCCTATTTCTCCTTCATATGGTAATAATACTAGCAGTAGTCCCAGTAGCAGTAATCAGGAAGGGAGTAGGGAATACAAACAGGCACCCTTAGACCCAGAAAAAAGAAGGCCCATCTCAGGGTCCTGCACTTTAGACATCCCTGTTCTCTGAGTTTGGGTCCTGAGCTTAGTCCCATAGAACAAAAAGTGTATGGCAACAAGGGGTCTCTTTGAGGTCATACTAGATTGCTTGGGGCCTTGGAATTCCCTGACCGGATGCCCCTGAACCTGCCTTTAGTCCTGTGGTTTTCTTCCCTTGTTGGCCTCTTGAAGGCCCTGAGGAAAAGTCATTGTCAGAATCTGGGAGGAGCAGGTGCATGAGCCCAGACTGAGTTTAGGCTTTAGCAGAAGAGTGTTCACACACATATGCAGGAGGCCCTTCATGCTGAGTAACAGAACCTGGGGTGAGAAGGGAAGGTGTAAGGTCCAGGATCTCTGGTTTTCTTTTTGCCTTGGGCATAACAAATTTTAAGGGGTGGGCCTTACAGGAAGGGAGAGAAAAGTGGGGCAGGTGGGAGGTAAGGAAATGCAGTAAGTGCACTTGTAATTTCAGGTCCTTGAAATCGCATTTCTGTTTCTTAGGGAAAAGAGATTGAAGAACTTGATAGGGTCAGTTGAGGGAGCTTTCTTTGGCTTAATTGTGTTCTCATAGGAAGAAAGCACACATAGCACGGTGAAAGAAAAGAGAAACTGAATGTTAAGATGATTACAATTGTTCCTGGGAAACCAAAGCCTCTGTTGTATCTTAAAAAACAAAACAAAACAAAACTCTCCAGTTCTGAGCCTGTAGATGTAGCTACTGAGGCAGCTCTCTGTTTCCATTCTCCCCAGTGTATCCTTACAATTAACTCCAATTCCCTGAGGCTCCTTTCTGTTTCTTGCACCTTCTAGAGCTGGACTAGGGGAATAATTAACCAACACCACTGCCACTTTCCTCATACCTCCAGAGACCCACAGCCCAGACCTTAGGAGAGATCGATTCCTTGGTTTGGGTTTGAAGTTTGAAACATTAAAACACTTAACAAACTACAAATCTGCCTCCCTTCCCTACAGCTGGTAGGAGGTAAATGCTATGGAAGCCTGTGACAATGTTGCAGATGAAGAAACTGACAAAGGGGGGAATTTCACTGGTTTCCAGCAATGTGGGAGTCTCCATATAGGCCAAGACGCCCTTTTGTCCCTACTTCCTCCACATCTGCACATTCATGCTTCCTGACTGAACATGTCTAATGAACAACGAACCTGGCCTTGGTCTATGTTCGAAGTTTGGTACAAAATAGAGTTGCTTTTTTTTTTTTTTTTTGGTTGCTTTTTCAGTGTTGAGAGATTCAGCTCATTAACCTTGCTGTACAAACCCATCCTTCCCTCGCAGTTCTAATTTCTAACTCCTGTTGAGAGCCATTGTAGGAGGGCATTGTTAGGCTTCCGTGCCCTGTGCAATCCTCAGCTTTTCTTCTTAAACTGCCAACAGCGCCAATTAGTACCACATGTGGTGTGAGTTTGCACAGTGGCTGTTGTAGCCAAATCCTGAAAATGTGGCCAAAATGCTAATTGGCCTATAGACAAGTTCTTGGGTGTGAGTTTCTGGGGGGAAAGTTTCAGTACCGCAGCATAAATATAAACCCTTTGACTCTCTGTAGCTCCTGGCTTGCTTTATACCTTTTTTAAAAAATATATTTTATTTATTTATTTGACAGAGAGAGGAGAGATCACAAGTAGGCAGAGAGGCAGGCAGAGAGAGAGGGAAGCAGGCTCCCTGCTGAGCAGAGAGCCTGCTTCGGGGTTTGATCCCAGGACCCTGAGATCATGACCTGAGCCAAAGGCAGAGGCTTAACCCATCGAGCCACCCAGGTGCCCCTGCTTTATACCTTTAAAGTGAAGTATGCAACAAGACCTGGAGTGCTGTAGAAGAGGAAATATGAAGAAATACCAAAATGAAATAAAATTAGAAGAGTAAATCATTGAAAACTTGGCTCAGGAGTTATAAAGAAAGAGAAGATGTGTGCCTGAAGTTTTGAGCCTGTAACTGCCTATCATCACAATAGAAGTTCCCCAAAATCTGTCCATCAACAGCAAAGCGTCACTCACCCTCCCCAACTCCTTGAATCTTTTTGCCGTTACAAGGTGTCTGTGTCTGGAATCTTTTTGGTGACTATCAACATCTAATTCTGATTTCCCTAAGTGCTGCTTCTCCATGGATGTGCTCTATCATCCCAAATTGTGACAAATTGCCCTGAATTTATTGCCACTTTTTCTTCTGCCGTAGCTCTATTTTCGTGCAGAGCTCAGATCTGGGTGTGCAATCCCTGGAGAGTGAGAAAAGACTCCTAACAGGTCTCCTTCTTCATTTCTGCCCTAATCTGGGAAAAATAAAATAAATTTGGAGGAAAGTAATGACATAATAGTCAGATACTATTAAATGCTAGAGATTCTCCTAGGCACTTCATTTTTTCATTGATTTAATGATCAAATGATCCCTACGATGTCATTATTATTTCTCCCACTATAAAAGTAAAGAAAATAAAGTTCAATGAGGGAAAGAAATTTGTTCTAATTCATACAGCTATGAAGAGGTAAATCTGGTATTCCAACCTGGCTCTGTCTCATTCACCAAATGATACTGTCACATAAAACTTGAGTGATCATTGACATTACCATTTATAAAGCCCTACCAAGTACCAGGCATAATGTCAAGTGCTCTACAAACATTTTCACTAAGCCTTACCACAAAACCAATGGTGTTACTTGCAAGGTAGGCAAAGGCAAGTTAAATGACTTGCCCAAGGCCACACAGCTGAAATTTGCAGAAACAAAGTCAAATACTGACCCATACAATCTCTGCCCCTTTCATCGCACTAAATCTTCTGCACCATTAAGAGGCCCCATTGTCTGTAAGCCAAAATGGCCACTGGGTCTCTTCACCTCTCAAGAGGAACACCCCTGAATATGGTTTTCCCTGGCATCTGGGGTGTCACAGCTGCAAGTCATCTTCTCAAGGGGCGATCTGCCAGTCAGCAGTTCTGTGTGCTCCCTCATAAACTGAGTTCTCATTTTTTCCTTGCGGGAAGTCAGCTAATGCACCCTTCAGAAACCCTGGTATGTTTCTTAAAATAAGTAGAGTGCACTCAGCCCCTGACCAGTGGTTTCTGCACTGTGATGAGGTCCTGTTTCCCTGGGTTTCTCATTTGTATGCAACTGCTGGGCTAAAGGGTGCCTTAAGAGGGTACTATCTCCATATCTTCTTTCCACTTAGTGGTAGATGATGCTCATTAACTAACCATACATGGGTTCCCCTTGTCACATCACCAGTATCACTCAGTGAGACATATCCGTACTTGTGTTGGCCAGTTGGTATTTTGGCCAAATCAGATTTGAGTTATTTCTCTGCATTTCTTCTACTCACCATGCCAAGTGGTTGTCCCGATCATAACTTGAGCTTGAGCAAGAAAAGAAAAAAAAAAAAATCTTGCTGACCAGATGAACTAATTTCCCTAATGTATCAAACTTTCATCTCAAGATTAAAACTGATCGTTCCTGATTCAGCTGATTTAGACAGTGACCTCGGCTCTGTGTATATCCTATTACCAACGCCAAGCGGCACAAACCACAGCGTGTCTGAGTATTTCCATAAAAAACAACCTCAACCAAAGATTACGCAGTTTGGGTTGGGGAAAGCAATCTATCCCATTTACGAACATCTGTTGAAAAGGTCAGACACAGGCTGGCCAGTCCTTGGACTGATTCTGGAGACTACTTTGGTTGCAAGTACTGCATCCAAGAGAAACTAAAATTCAAAGAGATCCCACTTCAGGCAGAAATCTCTTTCAGTTAACACAAATTCAGTCCAAGCTAAGTTTTCACGGTCTCTTTCCAGAGGTGTTGGGCCAGCGAGACAAGTGAGAGAATTTATTACTTTTATTCAAGTACATAGACGAACAGTAGATTGTGTGTGTATGTGTGTGTGTGTGTGTGTGTGTGTGTGTGTGTGTGTGTGTTTCAGAGAGAAAGAGAGAGAGACTCATTACTGTTGGTTCATTTTAAATCCAGGATTTTGTTTCCTTTTCTAGAAGTCCATAAAGAAATTATTTTCAGGTAACCAATGTGCTGCTAGCAAAATATAGATCATTTGATTTAATTTTTTTTTGTGGAAAGCTATGCTACCACTCAAGGTAATAAAGCCCCTCATAATAATGTGCAGTTTAAGCCATGAAAACAACAGAGACTATCAGTTTCCATTTCAGAGTACTGGAATGAAACATTCTTTCAACTTGGGGTCAGTGAACACATACTGCTATAATTCCTACAAGCCTGTACCCCAAAGAGCTCATTTCCCTGATCTGATCTGACCAGGGATGTACCTGTCAGGGAAATTCATTACCAGTCTCCCAGCAATGCCAAATGAAGTGAACCTCTCAGCAGGGCACACTGCACACGCACAAGAATCAAAACCAAATACTATTTACTGGCTACTAAGAGAAATTTCCTTTTAGGATCCACAAATATGGCTTTAATTTAGTGGGGTTTGAGGTGGTGGGGAGGGATGGAGGACAATGGAGGAGGGGACTTTTCAGAATATTCTTTCTCATGTAACTGGAACAATATGTTTTTCCACCCACGTTCCACTAAGAGGAGAAAAACATCAATGTAGGAATCTTTCTTATATGTATCAAATTCTCCAGTTCTGCATTTGTGCTTGAGTGCGGCGAGAGCTGAATCCAGAGGGTGCCTTATCTTCAGGTTGGTGGGTAACAGCCATCTATCGTCTACCTTATTTTTACCATCGTCTTTGTTATGGTAATTACAATCTATAGCAGTTGCCTGATCAGTGGAAGTGAAGAGACAGGATCTGTTTGACTTCTCTTCCAGGCTGTGCCTGGCTTTGCATGGGGGTTCGTAAGGATGGTATTAAGTCTTCTGCCTTAATCAGAATTTTAGTGCAGGGAGCATCAGTTGGGTTTGTATCCACGCTGTGATTTGAAGTTCAAGGTGCTACAAGAGTGTGGTAGATTAAAGATGCAAACTCTTTGATGGATGGAATCTAATTCTACTCCCCTTGGATTGGCCCACATGACTTATTCCACTGATAGGATGTGAAGGAAGTGGCAGTGGGATATTCTAAGTTTAGATTGTAAGAAGTCCGGCCATTTTGTCTCTTGAAATGCTCCCAGGCCCCTTGAAATGCTTACTTTGTTAACCCTGAGCTGCCGTATAAGAATTTCGACAGACTGCCCCTGCCCCAAACCAAGATAACATCAATGTGTAGGTTTATAGATCGACAGTCTCAACTGAGTCTAGCATTTGGGTCCTCCAGAGATGGGTCTCTCAAGATGGGGTTCTGAAGATGCCAGAGATAGTTTGTATCCTCTGAACCAGCCTGTCCACCTGCTGAATGTCACCCAGGCAACACTTGGAGCAAGAAAAGTTTTCCAACTTCCTGTCAACTGGAAAATTATGAGAGCTAGTAACAAATTATTGTTTTAAGGTATTAATTTGTGGGAATGTCTCTTAAGCAGAAAAAAATAACTGAACAAAGCTTGATTTAAAAATAGAAGCATACTACTTTATATGCTAGAATGGTCATCTAGTTTTTCTCATTTTTTGTGCATGTTTTTATCCTTTGCATCTCAGATCAATTGTCATTTCCTCTTAAAGCCTCTGCCTCTAGCCTTGCTCAAGGTGGATTAGATCCTCATTCTCCTTTCTAAGTCCTCCTTCCACAAATTCAGTTCCCTGAGGAGATGCAATTTTTAAACTAATTGATCATTTATTCATGGAGGAAACACCTACCATGTGCATGTCATTATGTTCATGGCTGGAAAAACTGGGGAGCCTTTCATTTTCTTTGTTACAATCCTCAAAGCTAGCATGCATGTACTTGGATCTTGACCCACATCAGTTTTTACTGAATTCAAATGTTGGACATACTCTCTTTTCCTGCATCTGGCTGGTCGATCTGAATTGCCCCATTCAGTGTTGTATGATAGAGATCATGAACATGGATAGTAAATAGAACCAAGTCCAAATCCTGACTTGACCAAATATAAGGCCTATGGCTGAAGTGATAATTGTTTGCACTTCTTTCATGATAGAAGTTACTTGAGGAGCGTCTCAGTGGCTCAGTGGGTTTGGCATCTGACTTCAGCTCAGGTTATGATCTCCCGGTCCTGGGATTGTGCTCTGCTTTGAGGTCTGTGCTCCACGGGAAATCTGCTTGTCCCTCTGTCCCTTCCCCCGCTCGTGTGCGCTCTCTCTCTCTCTCTCTCAATACATACATACATACATACATAAAATCTTTAAAGAAAAGTTCCTTGATGAAGCCTGAAGGCCTTAGGGTTAAATTACAGTTCCATCACATCTCAGCATCTCTTCCTTTCTCAAGTAGTAAAGTAGGAGCTGTATTATCCTATTCCTATTTAGTTATGAGTATTAAATACATTACTATGTATAAGGTGGCTTAAAACAGTGCACTATACATAGTAAGTGCTATAGAAATATTTGTTAAGTGAAATTATTTACTAATGTATTGCTTAGAATAGTATTTAGTATAGAACAGCCATTACGAAAACCAATTCTCCTGGAAGCTTTAAAGTGCAACTGCCCTCTACCCAGCTTATTACCTCAAGTCCAGTATGTGTCACAGAATGTCAAGTGGAACTTGTCTTCATCTCTAAATATGTCTAAGGACCCAAAGCTGCAGATAACAGGTGACAAGAAATTCTGTGCTATAATGACAGCTGCTACACATCCCTGTAAGATTTAGTAATAGTCGGGCAAATTGGTCCTCTGACCACCAATGCCCTTACCCACTTCCACTACATATACAAAAGGGCTAGACAGTTTGAAGAGTGGATTTTTCTTTCTTTTTTAAATGAAAATACAGAGAAGGAGAAAGTGCTTTGCCTTCATCTAAAAGTGAGGGAGAGAACCAGATACGTCTCCCTTCATCTCCTCCTGTTCCCAACATGCAAAATGAGAGGGAAAACTAGAAAAAAACACTCATGAACACTTGAGTTTTTGGTTGTTTTTGTTTGTTTTTCGTTTGTTTTTAATATTTTTATTTTTATTTTTTTTCCCCAAATGGCGAGGGACCTCTTTGTTCCCGTTTAGACTCTGGCTGAAATACAGGCTGATCCCATACTGATATAGTAGCAGACAAAGAATGGGAGTGTTCTCAGAATCTGACATTTATCTACAAAAGACTTGTGCTTGCTTTTTGCCTGGAAAAGCCAGAAGGACGGAGGAAATCTGGTCCTGGAAAGTTGGGCAAGAGGATAGTTCTGCATTAGGTGCAACCATTATTTTTATTACTTTTAGGAGTGAGAAGACCTTGTCACTGGTGACCAAAGATACTTTGGAAATGGACTTGAACTTTGATTCCCCAGTGGGCCAAAGGACTTTAACAGAAAAGGTCTTTGTATGCATGGGCTGGGTCAGGATCTGAGAAAGTTACACAACATCAACCACAGACTATTACATTGATTCAGTCATTGGAGGGGAAGTGGCATAGGCAGTGTCTGGGGAGAAAAAACAAAAAAACAACACACACACACACACACACACACACACAAGAACTCTACGATCAATGGTTGGTATTTTTACAACTACCATAGCAGAGGATACCAATCACTTGACTTTGCACCCAGGATTTTACTCCTTTGTTTATAATTCTATTCCAAATCTAGAAGGGCCTGAGCATTGGAAGACAAAGTCCCAAGAGTGGGCCAAGAACAATGGAAAAGCGTGCTCATCAGGAGAATGCTCCTTAATTCCCATCACCTATTTCACCCATCCCCCTACCCACCTCCCCTCTGGTAACCATCCGTTTGTTTTCTATGGTTAAGAGTTTGTTTCTTGGTCTCTTTGTCTCTCTTTTCCCTTGCTCATTTGTTTTGTTTCTTAAATTCCACATAAGAGTGAAATCATAGGGCATTTATCTTTCTTTGACCGACTTATTTTGCTTAGCATTATACTCTCTAGCTCTATCCATGTTGCAATTGGTAAGATTTCATTCTTTTTTTAATGGCTGGATATCATCCTATTATAAATACATACATAAATACATACATATTCCATATATATATATATATACACATATCTATATATATTTCTTTTTCTTCTTTATCTTTCCATCTATCAATGGACATAAGGGTGCATGCATCCATTTGAATTATTATCTTTGTGTTTTGGGAGTAAATACCCAGTATCGCAATTACTGGATCATAGGGTAGTTGTATTTTTAAAGTTTTTTTTTTTTTAACTTTAATCAAAGATTCATTCATTCATTCATTCATTCTTATTTTTAACTTAAATTCGATTAGCCAACATATAGTCCATTATTTGTTTTTGATATAATGTTCAATGATTCATTAGTTGCATATACAACCCTGTGCTCATCACATCATGTGTCCTCCTTAATGCTCATCACTCAGTTACCCCATCCTTTCACCCATTAACCTATCTGCAACCCTCAATTATTTTCCTAGCATCAATTGTCTCTCATGGTTTGTCCCCCACTTTTTCCTTTGTAATCTCTAGTCTACTTTTTTTTTTTTCTTGACTCATTTCACTAGCTGGACCTCTACCTCTAACAGTAGAAATAGTAAGAATACTTGTTTCCCATCTACAATATTAACTTGTAATTCTTATATAGATTTCCGTTAAAGGTTGAGGAACTCTCTATTTATTCTTAATTGTTGAGAGTTATTATCATAAATCAGTATTGAGTTTTGTCAAGTGTTTCTTTTATATCCATTGATTAATTACAGTGGATTTTATTTTTTACCAGCTAATGTGTATTCAATTGATTTTTTAATATAAAACAATCCTTGTATTTCTGGGACAAATCCCATTTGTATATGGTATAATATTTTAAATAAAATTGGATTTAATTAGCTAAATACATTGCTAAGAATTTCATGAAGGATATTAATTTCTAGTTTTCCTGAAATTTCTTTATGACTTATTATCAGTGTAATACTGCCCTTATGAAATGAGTTAGGAAATGATAACTCCTTTATATCATAAAAGAATTAGGGTAGGAACAGCAATTTTTTTCTTCCTTAAATATTTGAGACAATTGATAAGAGAAATTTTCCAGGATGACAGCTTATTGATATAGTTGCCAAGTTCCAGCAAGAGCTCAGGGAAGTAACCAGGTATGGTTAGTGGCTTTGGGATGGGGTGGTGAAGCATTTCTCTGACCAGGCAGGAGGGAGGGGAAATGAGTAACATCTCCATACACCCTGCCCTAGGGCATTGCCTCTGCGGAACTCAGGGGTTCCTGGTGTTCACTCCCTTATAGACTGAATTACTCAAGCCTGCATGGAGGCTTATCTTGATCTCCCTAGGCACATGGAACCCCAGAAATCATAGAGGAAGTGCAACAAATCCTAGGATGTTAAGAAAAAGGCAGGCTTTCTATGCCCCTTGAAGAGCCTGATCAGGGTATATTCATTACAAAATGAAAGCCAAGGTATTCCAATCCTGGTATGAGACACTGATATTCAGGCGGAGCCCAGTCATGAGACACAACGTGTATGATGTTGGGCAATTCACTGCTGCTATGAAAGAAACTGACAAATTCTGGGAATGTGTACAGGCACTGGGACCTGATATAGACAGGGAGCTCAGAAGCCAAAAGGGTAGCCCAGTCGGTCTTCCAGGGCCCAGTGAAAGTAACCAAGAGATAAATGTGGTTTGAACTCATTGCTACTGGGGCCCCAGCTGAAAAGACAGGCTGGCAATTCGACACTATCAGCTTGTGGAAAGCCTTAAAACCTCAACAACAATTCAGATCTTCCCTTCCTGCCCTCACTTCCCTTCCTATCCCTGATACCTGCCTGCTCCCGCAAAGGCCTCAGGATCCAGTCCTATTCAGGATGAGTGCCTGTCATGCCCCAGCTGTAAGATGTAGGCCAAGTTCACCTTCAGGCGAGGGCTGCTGGAGGGGGCTGGAGGCCCATACTGAGCTCACTATTCACAGGTCCCCCAGGAATAAACAAAGGTGACTGCTCTGGTGGGGACTAGAGCTGAATGTATTCTAATACATGGTAATTTTTAGAAATTTGGGGGCCTTTCATCATCATTAGTAATTATGGAAGGCAAATGGTTACCAAAGAAGGTCCTTCAACATTGGAAATTGGGTGTTCTCCCCTGCCCCTGAGAATACTCAGGTATCTCTCCAATACCAGAGAACATATTGGGTGCTGATATCCTACAAGGTCAAACTCTGCAAACTCTCAGTGAGTTCCACCTCCAGGTTAAGAGTAAACAGACCAGTGCTGAAGGGAAACTCCAACTGGGAGCAGGTTAATTTTCCTGCCCCTAGAAAGAGTGGTGCCTGGAAGGCATAAACAAGTAGGAGACACCGTTTAAGAACTGCACCAAATGGGTATGGTGTTCTTGCCCAGAGCCCTTTCAGTAGCCTGATAGTGCCCATAGAAGTAACAACATGTCCTTTGTGTTTTAAACAATGTAACAAGGCAACTGCCAAATGAGTTGCCAAAGGCAACTCCTTCCTCTGAGTGTAGATTCTAAATATGCCTTGGTTTGGGTGGACGATGTCTGGCCTAACTCAGCTTTCCCTGTCACCATGCAACCAGACAGCCACCAATAGGAGATTGGAGAAGCAGATGTCCTCATTGACTAGACAATTATTGGAGGTCTTTTTTCCAAGGTCACAATGTGCAAAACTAAGCAAAGGAACATGGTATTGAACAGAGGTTCCATCACCCCTATCACCCAAATTAAGTGGGAGATTAATTTATTAACAGATAAAACTGCTTTGACCTGGTAAACTAAAGTACTATCCCAGGTTTTTACACATATGGGTGATTAACGGTAAAGTCTGTTGCTTCCTATGCCAGACTGAGGAACCCTGTCAAAACACCCACCCCTTAAAAGCATGGAGTCACAGGAGACAGCCATTGCCCTGCCCCTCACCTTGGGTCACGAACTATGCCACTGAATAAACCAAGTCCCATCCTACCTGGGAGAGGACTTGTCTACTGGAATTTGCAAGAGGATGTTCCACCAAAATAGGTAAGTAACTCTGCACCCCTGGGTGAAGGGAAACGACTCAATCTCCATTAGAATACTATTGTCCTGCCTGCCGTAAGCAGGACCTGTTCACATACATTAAATGTGCCATTGAGCATACACCATTGGAAGAGGGGAGAAGATGAGGGTTGTGTTCTGGTATATCCAACCCCCAGCCCATCTCCTCACATCTGAGAGCTGCTTCCCTCAGCAAACATGGGTGGTATGCGCAACTAGGTCAAATTCCTAAAGTTACAGCCACATTAACATCTAAAGATCAGACCACAAGTGCAATTCTTATAAAAGGAGAAGAACTTACCATACAAGTTCCTAAAAAATCTTTTCGAAGTTGAACTTCCACTGCTCCTGTGATGTCCAGTCACATGATGGATTCCTGATGGAAATACCTTTCCATAGTAGGTCTACTTTTATGCCTGACAAAGAAACCACTCCAGATATTAGCAGCTGTCCCCTCTAGCTTGTCAGGATTGCCATGGTGGGAATTGCCCCACCGGGGTAAGTGTTGGAAGGCCATAAAGCAGTACATTAAGTGAGAATAAGTTAGGATTAGTACTCTCAATTCGCCTGCTGTTACCAACAGTGATCTAGAAACCCGCCCTGGGGCACACACTATCAGTAACACTGGGCATGGGTATTGTTCTTCTGTCAGTCACACTACACAGGCCATCCACCACATTGCTAATGAGAAGTGTCCTAAAAATACCACCATTAGAGCCATGGGTGGTTATACTTAGATTGGCATGAGTTCCTGTGGCTCACCCTGTGTTATGGACATTTGAGCACCTGGGCCCCCTTATGTTGGGAACAAAAAAATCACTCTAAACAGAATCAACCCAATTATACCAAGGATATAGGGTGTGTATTGTCTGAACCGTGCAATCATTCTGTCACAGTAAGGGAAAGCAGCTGGTTTGGTGGTGCCTCCCCTGTGTTTATGGGGTGGCCCCCAAATGAGACCCAGTTGTTGTGTGGCATAAATCTTTGACCATGGTTTCTACCTGGGTGGTCGGGCCCTGGGTTTTCCCTGACATAGAGGAGAATTCACCCCATAGTAGCAACAGTATTTAACCTCCCTCTCCTCAATGCCAGATGGGCACGTTCCAATTCCACTTTATGATCATTGGGCTGCCATCTCTGTCCCCTCTGCTGGCCTGAAGGACATTATAGCATACAAGGAAGTCCTTATTAAATTCACCCAACAAGCTTTAAATGATAACCAGCAAAACCTGTCTGTACTGAACAATGTAATGTCTCTAAGGATAAAAGCTGTTCTCCAAAACAGAATGGCCTTGAACATTATTAACGTCTGGTAAGGAAGTACCTGTGCCTGAATCCAGAATGTTGTATGTTCAAATCTAAGAAGTCTGCTAATGTATGCACTTTCTAAAGTCACATGAATCACAAGTGAGGAACCTGAGTTATCCCACCAGAGCCTAAGGGACTTAAATCAGTGGTTTGGATCATAGGGCTGTTGGTGGAAAATCATTGTTATTTATTTTGGCAATCATTACCTTGATCTGTGTCTTCTCTTGCATGTTCTTCTGCTGCTGCTGTGGTATCTGTCCCCAGCAAATCCAGAGAGCCTCCAAAAGAACCAGGGAAAACCCTCGCTGATTGCTCAGGGCACATTGCTGAAGAGGGGGCATGTGAGATCCTAAGAGCCAGTTACAGAGGGGTGAAATGTAAGAGGTCATTCAGAAGACCTGACCACCAACTGACATGTGAGCTAAACCCCAGGAAATCTCAAGAATCAGAAACTCTTCCCCTCACCCCCACCTCTCTGGAAGGAATGTTCTGCCCATAGTTCCCACAGTGAGAGTCTTTTTCAAGGATGCAGCCTTGCAAAAGCAATGTGTTGTTGAGCCATCACAAGGATCTATGGGGGGACTAAACCCAGGTAAGGCTTTCATATAAACTTCTAAGATTCTGGTGGGTGAATGTAGAGATCTGTTGGGCTTGCAGTTACCAAGATAAGCCTCCTAGGTAAGTTCTCTTGTTTGTGGAACCCGCCAGCTAGCAATCTGGAGTGGTCTGCCTCCTTCTTCTCTCTCTGCTTGCCCTCCCAGAATGGGGCCAGTTTCAGATTTCACCCCTGAAGCTCTGAGTTTGCAAACCAACAGAGAAGGCTTTTGATTATGATTTTCACTTATGTGCTAGACATATAGGTAATTATCTTTTCTGTTTCTTCTTTCGCTTGTTTATGTAGTTGGGATCTTTTAAGGTGTTTGTCCATGTGAACTAAAATTTTGATATTAATGTCTTACTATTTGCAATATTCCTTCTTATTTTTTCACTGTTTGACCTCTGGTAATTTTTCCTCTTTCATTTTTGATAATTTTAGGTTGTGTTTCTCTTGATCCATCTAGCTGAAGTTTTCTCATTTTTAATTTTTCATTTTGGTTTCACTACTTTTGTCTCTATCTTTTTTCAGGTTTTGACTTCTTCGATTTATGCTCTTACCTTATCACTTCTTTTTTTAATACTTTGGATTTAATAATTTTATTTATTTATTTTTGAGGTGGAAGCTTAAATCATCGGTTTTAAGCATTGCTTATTTTCTGGTATAAATCTTTAAAGATAGTAAGTCTTCCTTTAGATGGATTTAGTTACAGTCCGTGTTTTTGATATGTTGTGGTTTTCATTTTATGTGGCTTAAAATATTTTCTAATTTTGCCTGGGATTTTTTTTTAACTCATGTTTATGCATTGGACATATATTGTTTGAGTTTCCAAACATTTGGGGGATTTCCAAATGCCTTTTTGTTACTGACTCCTCTTTGAATTGTTTTTGCAATTACAGAATATTCTATGTTCCCAATACTTTTCTATCTTCTTGGAAGTTTCTTGTGCACCTGTAAATGACATTTGTATTGAGGGGGTGATATGGAAAAGTTGGTTGGGTAATGCTGATGGATGTCATTTCAATCTATCACATCCTTACTCCTTTTCTATCTACTAATTGTACCGGTTATTGAGAGAGGAATGCAGAAATACTCAATTTTAGATTAGTCTACTTCTTTTTACTTACTATTTTTCCTTTCTGTATTTTGAACTTCTATTTTAAGATACACATTTATTATTGTTGTGTCTTCTTTACAAATTAACATTCTTATTATTGCAAAATGTTTATCTTTATTTTTAGTAATATGACTTCTTTTGAACCTAAGTCTCATATTATATGAGACTTATTACATATTACATGTTACATATTACAAGAACCCCAGCTCTCCTATGCTTAGAATTTGCATGCATGTATTTTCTATTCTATAATTTTAATCATTCTGTTGCATTTTTACTTATTCTGACAATCTTTGTTTTTTAATTGTGTGTGTACAACAATTGCATTTAATATATAATTATTAAGAAGGCTATACTTAACTTTATCACATTGCTAGTTGTTTTCCACTTATAACACCCATTTATTATTCCTTTTTTTCCATTTTCCTGATTTCTTTTGTATTTGTGAAGTGCATTTCACCATTCAGTGTTATTTTCACTGTTTAATTCTTAGCTATACTTCTGTGTTTTCCCATGGTTGTCCTCAGGTTTATAAGATCACCATTAACTTTGTGCATTTATTTTAATATTAAATTTTGCCATTTCATGTAAATTAGTATATCTTAACCAAATGCTTCCATTTCCCTTTCTTCCAAATGCATTACTATTATTTTTGTGTTAAACAGTAAGTGATCCTGGAGAAAAATTTAAAGTAAGCAAAAACTTTTAAATTCAGCCACATATGCTTAGCAATTTAGCATTTTTCACCCCACTGTGTAACAAATTTCCATCTCATGTTATTTGTCTTTCACCTGAAGAATTTTTCAAACATTTTTTGTATTGTTAAACTGTTGGTGATGAATTATCTCGATGTCTGTTCTTCTGAAAAATTCTTTAATTTGACCATGCTAGTGAATGATATTTTGCTTAGTAAAAAATTCTAGTTTCATGGTCTTTGTTTTTCATCAGCTGAAAGACGTCATAATACTTATTTTGGTTTGCATAGTTTCTGATGAGAAGTTTGTGATTATCCTTACCTTTGTTTTTTTCAAGTGTTCCTTACTTTTCCTGGATGCCTTTATGATTTTTTCTTTTTCACTGATTTTAATAACTCGATTTTGATATACTTTGGAGTGTGTATATCTGTGTCTGTATTTATTCTGCTTTGAGTTCTTTGAGCTTCTTTGATTTATGTGTGTGTGTATATTAAATCAAATTTGAAAAAATGTTTATTATTTCTACACATATGTTGAATATTTTGTTGCTATTTCTTGTTGCTATTATTGCAATTGCTTTTGGCATTTGAATTTTTGCTTCGTTTTTTCTTTGGAACCCCAAAGTCACATATTTTAGGCTACTTGATATTTTTCTACTAATTTTTTTAGGTTCTGTTTCTTTTCTTTCAGCTTTTGATTTTTCTTACTGTGCTCATTATTCACAGATTCTATTGCTGTTTTTAATACCAATGGAATCTTCTTTTGCAGCTTTTTTTCCCCCCTAAATAGATTCCAGGTCCAGCTTGGAGTGCAATATGAGGCTTGAATTCATGACCCAGAGATCAAGAGTAAGATGTTTAACCGACTGAGCTACCGAGGAGCCCCCTTTTGCAGTGTTTAATCTGTAGTTAATGTCATTCTGTAATATTTTCATTTCAGATATTTTATGTTTCATACTTATAATTTCAATCTGATTTTTTAATATTTTCCACTTATATCTTAACTGTGTTCAAGTGTTCCTTTGGATACTTGAATGTAGTTATAATAGCTGTTTTCATGTTCTTGTTGGCTAATTCCATCATCTTTCATTTCTGTTACCACTGTTACCAACACTAACTCTTGTGGTATCTCGAGGTGGAATAGGCAAGTAAAGTGAATACTTCTGCTGTGGATGTTTGAGGAGAAGAAATTCTAAAGAAAAATATAGCGAAAAGCAAACTACAACGTTGAATATGAGTATTGGCTTTATTCCACTCTTGGATTTTTAACGTTAATCAGTCCACTTTCCCATTAATGAAAGCTGACCACAGTTATCCCCAAATAATAGGAAACCAACTAAAAAAAATATAATTCAACCCAATTCACATTTCTTCTGCTCCTGGGTAAGATTCTCCTTTTTCTTTGCATGTCTATTAATTTTTGGATATCTGTTAGACATTTTGACACTATGTTGTTGAGTGTCTGGATTTTGTTTTCTTTCTCTAAGGATCACAGAGGTTTGTTTTGGCAGCCGGTCTTGTCCCTGGCAGATCAACTGAATCTCCTTAATTCTATTTTGAAACTTTGCTAGGGCATGCCAAGAGTAGCCTTTTATCCAGAGATATACTGGTTTCTTAGCTCTGGCTTGTGGAAACTCAAATATTTCCCCTTCTTATGTGAATATAGAGATTGCTCAACTTATGAGTTTCTGCTCCTTCTATGCCTGCCTTTTGAAGTTTAACTTTCACATCTGTGATCACTTCTTGATATGCCAAATTTTCTAGATTAAACAAGACTCCTTAGAATCCCCTCTCTACTGTATTTCCAGTTAGAATGGGCAATAAGGGAAGCAGTAGCCATCTTATAACATGTGCCCATCTTCTACCAGTTTATTAATTGTATGGTAAGCTGACTGTTGCTGTAAAGAAATTTTCCAGATGGAATTAAAATCATATCAGTTAACTTTGAGTTAATCAAAAGACAGTTATCTTAGGTGGACCTGATTTAATTACATAGAAGCCTTTGAAAGAATGTGTAGGTGCCCCCTGAGGAGAGGACTCCAAGTAACAGCTAGGCCTTATAATGCTTTCCCTTTCCCCTGGATCCCCTCTTCCTAACTGCCTGCTTATGGATTCAGCCTTCAGCTCAAGCTCATAGGGTTCCAGCCTGATCATGATCTTCTCTTCCTAACTGCCTACCTTGCTTCAGGTTAACTTTACCAGTCCCCTAAACTTAATAAGCTAATTCTTTGTAATAATTCTATATAATTAATCATGCATACATATTATTTATATTAATTATACATAAGTATATGTTGCATATATATATACACACATATATATGCCTTGTTACAGCCTCATTTCACCAGCCCCAAAATTGCATCAGCCAATTTATTATAGTGATTATATATACATATACATATATACATTTAAACACATGTATGCCTATTGGGGATCCTGGGTGACTCAGGTGGTTAAGCACCTGACTTCAGCTCAGTCATGATCTCAGGGTCCTGGGACTGAGCCCTGCACTGGGGTGAAGGTGGTGGAGAATCTGCTCAGCGGGGAGTCTGCTAGCCCCTCTACCTTGACCTCAACCTCTGCTTGTGCTCTCTCTGTCTCTTTCTCAAATAAATAAATAAAATCTTAAAAAAAAAACAAATACAAAAAAGTATTTACCTATATAGTATCTATACTAAACTAAACTAGTATAATACAATATATTACATGTGCATGTACATCTCCATCCTATTCATTCTGCTTCTGTAGTTTAACCCTTGCTGATCTGTAATATTTATCAAATCCTATAAGGGATATCTTTGTAAATTTCTTGAGTTCATTTCCTTTGTAGCTCCCTCTTATGGAATTCTGCCACACAAATTTCACCTGCTTTAGTATCCTAAAACTCTGATCTTGCTCTCCCGAACTCAGCATGACTGTAGGATTTTGTTTGGATTTCCACTTCTTGCTAATAATTGCTTCCAGTCGGAACACTAGGATTGTTGAAGATTAGCCTCATTTCTTCTTTTTTTCCTGCATGGGTTTTTATTCAATATATAAAAACACCTTTTAAAAATATTTTTCTTAGTTTTCCAGTTGTTTAGAGTTGGGAGGGGAGGTTCTAAATAATTACCACAGTATGCCTGAAAACAGAAACATTGGTTTAGATTTTTTTTTTAATTTTTAAAATTTTTGTTTAAGGATTTAATTTTTTAGAGGAATTTTAGGTTTGCAACAAAACTGAGAGAAATGTACAAAGAATTCCCATATAGTTCCTGCCTCTATATATGTATAGTCTCCTCCATTTTAAATATTTCCCTGAGAGTGACATTTTTGTTACAGTTGATGAGTGTATATTAGCAGACCGTAATCCCTCTTAAATTCATAGCTTACCTTAAAGTTCATCCTTGAAGTTGTACATCCTATGACTTTGGGTGGTCTAGAGTTTTAATACGTGAAAGTTCACTGTCCTTAGAGCTAAAATTTACGATAATCTGCCCACAGTGACCAGTAAGGAAAAACATGTAAATATTTCAGACTACACTTGAAGGCATTGGTGAGGGGGAAAAAATCCTCTGATTGTGCCCTTCCAAGTTCATCTGATTTAATTATTCAATTGTATATCTTACCTCATGCATAATATTCTCTCAAAAATTTTTTGTTGAAGCAGACTGAGTTGTGCTTCCTGCACCTACCTAACACAGCACCTTTTACCTAATTAATTTAAAGCAGCAGAGTATAATGGCTAAAGACTTAACAGCTAGATAAAATAATATTTGAATTTTAGTTCTTAATTGACTAATTATGTGGCTTAAATGCAAATTTATTAATTTCTAGTAGCCTAATTTTCTTCATCTGAAATAAATGATAATTATAATATCAACCTCATTGGGTTGGCATGAAATTGAATAAAAGAATGTTTGCAAATTTCTTAGCACTGTTATTATGACATAGTGAACACTCGATTTTTAAATCCTTAGTATATTTTTATTTAAAAATAATAAATATTTAAACAAAATTAATCTATTAACAAAAACTTGCCCCTGTTTTTGAAGAAAAAGGGAGTCCCAGTTTGTTTGGAGCTTTGGATGTGATATTATAAGTCATACAGATGACCCTCTCATCAGATGCTTGAAACTTGATTCAGCAGGGAATTATATTCCTACTGACTTACGCAGACATTTACAGATTCACATAACTGAGATGGCCAGTGGTAGGGAAGGTCTCAAGTGGTTGATGAGCTCCACTTCTCATGAATCATCTAGACTCCACCCTCTTCCATGTATTGGTTTCATTCTCATGCTGACTTCACTCAAGGTAACAAAATGGCTTTAATAAATCCTGGGTTTACAACTATGTATTTCACCATCTAAAATATGAGACTTTCTTTCACATAAATATAAAAAAAATGCCCTTTCCTTTCCTTGGATAGCACCATCTGAGATCACATGCCCATCTCTTTGAATCAAAGTGATGGTTTATCCTGAGATATAATCTGGGATTAAATGGTTGAATCAACCATTTAATGGTTGTGGCATGTGGTAGTGAACTTACTTACTTATGTTCTTGTGACCTATCTTTGAGCTGGGGCTGGAGTTAATCTTACTCAGTCAACACTGTTGTTGTTCAGTGGCAAAAATTGCAATGTCTTCCACAAAGACCATATGTAAAATTCTAAAAAATCCTAAAATTTAAAAGAAATGCATTTTTGGGATATGATTAGAGTGTGAATATTTTTGGTCCTCAGAAACTTACTACAAACAACCCAAGTCACATGTTTTGATTGTTGACAGATCTTGATCAGTATGTCTCATGTGTTTAAGAATGAGCTTGAGGGGGTGCCTGGGTGGCTCAGTGGTTTAAAGCCTCTGGCTTCGGCTCAGGTCGTGATCTCGGGGTCCTGGGATCGAGTCCCACGTCGCACTCTCTCTCTAAAGCCTCTGCCTTAGCCTCAGGTCAAGATCAGGTTGTCTGCTCAGCAGGGAGCCTGCTTCCTCCTCTCTCTTTACCTGCTTCTCTGCCTACTTGTGAGCTCTGTCTGTCAAATAAATAAATAATATTAAAAAAAAAAAGAATGAGCTAGATGTCCACTATTCTGGACTAACCAAGGCAATCTGAGACATTTATTTAATGGTCCTTATGTAAAAGGAAGTGTTCTAAGTGTTTTACATGTATACAATCATTTAATACTCTTCTCAAGCTTATGAAGCTATATCTAGTATCACGTGCATTTTATAATTGAGGTAACTTGCACAAGGTAAGAGTCACATAGAAATTGGCAGAATTTCTAGGGATTGGAATCCAGCTAGTCTGGTTCTTAAATCCATTTTTAAAAAAAGATTTTATTTATTTATTTGACAGAGAGACAGAGAGAGAGAAAACAAGTAGGCAGAGTGGCAGGGAGAGGGAGAAGCAGACTTCCTACTAAGCAGGAAGTCTCCAGCGGGGCTCAATCCCAGGACCCAGGGATCATGACTTCAGGTGAAGGAAGCTGCTTAACTGAGCCACCCAGGTGCTCCTAAATCCATGTTCTTAACCAAATATAATAATAAAGTATTTATTAGTTGAAAACCCTTAATCTAGAGAGAGATGAAAGACTTTAAAGCCTGTTTGATTAGCTGGAAAGACTTGCTCTAGTTCACTCACTCTATCAATCTATCTATCTATCTATCTATCATCTATCAATTATCTGTCTACAGATTCATCTTCCCATATCTCAAATCTACCTACCTTTGAACAATAGTAGGGATACACTATAGGTTATATTGTAATAAATACTCCTAAAAGTTCCACTTTTATTTTTAATGCGATGCATATATTTATCCATTCATTCAGTTACTCATTAAAAATGTACTACCCGTTCATCCAACCTGAGACACTGAACTAACTCCTTGGAATAGAGATATTTAAGACAAGCTTCTTGCTCTTAATGATGTCACAGTCTTGTCCCCTAGACCAATGTTTTTGAAATTGTAGGGTATAAGTCATCATTTAAATTAAAAAAAAAAGGAAAATGTCAGAATTCTTTACATGTAATAGGTGTAAGTGTTACCTATTTTGTGTGTTTTATGTGTCTGTGTTGGTGACTGTTCTATGTGTATTAGTTTATGGTGTAAACTGTGTTTCTTAATGGAGTAAGTGGTCCAAAATAGTTTAGAATGACTACCTTAGAATCTAGTCAACCAAATCTTAGATTTTTCTTAAACATTTTACTTCTTATCATTATATTACAGAGACTGGAGGAAAAGGACTATATCTTGTATTCTACTTTATCCCCCCGGCACAGATTCTAGTAATTTGCTCCGGGTAACTGCTTAATTCAACTGGTTGTTTTCCTGATTAATGATGAAGAAATGTTTTATTTGGAATTACTGTTGCCCATTTTTGATCAATAACTACTTTCTTTGGATTTATTTTAGAAGTCATTTAAACAATAATTTTAGCTTTGTGGTAAGAAAAACAAAATGGTCGGTTGACCAAAATTTGGAGTTTTTCAACCAATTTATGTTCTTTTTAGTGACAGAGCCCAAACCTCACTTATGAGCAGCTCTTACAAGGCAACAACTTTTGTTCTCTATCCTTTTTAAGTAGATTTGTTTTTTTCAATGTTGAGGTAAAATGGCTTTAAATAATATTATTAAACCCTAAGCTAAGCAATAGCTTTACCATCAGACTTTATGCTTTGTGGTTGCAGCATTTTATGGATTTATTTTTCTTGCTTTCAGGGGAAAAAAAAAAACAGCTGGAAAAGGCTACATTAACTGAAGTCCACAAGATATTGGACATGGAGATGACCCAACATTAGGGAATCTGTGATGGAAATTTCATGTGTGTGGAGCAATTCCATTAGTGTATCATGCTTCTTACCATCGCTTTCTCTTTACCTATGAAACTTGCTCAAGTACATAAAGATATAGAATCGTCTTTACCATTTTCTCTGAGCTAGCAGCATCCTCTGACATCTCAGCTCTGTGGAAAATATGGGAAGAAGTAACCAAAGCAAATAATTTGTTTTCTATGGGTTTAAGAAAGTGCAATTGTACAACCTTTGCTGGAGGTTCAGGACTTTCCCACAAAGAATGCCTGTGTAGTTAATGTTCGCATGTTTGTTTTTAATCTCTTTCTTTTCCAAACGTATTGATAGCCATCTGAAAAAGTAATTCTTTAAAGGAGTTATTCATGTTATAGAACACTTCATCACTCATTTTCACTACAGCTTAAAATGGACATTTAAAGTCCATGTATCTTTCATCCATCTACGTCATTCATTCATTCATTCATTCTTCATCCATGCATTCACTCACTGTTTTAGACACAGCTAAAGGGAAAAAAAAAACACCTCAGGTAGCTTAAAAGATAGTAATAGCACTCCTCTATGCTTAATTAAATCTTTCACAAAGTTCTCTATGTGGCCACTTATATGAGCATTTATCCTGGCAATATTGCATAAATATAAACTGATAGAAAGGTCATAAACATCTTCCAAAAGCAGATTATCAGAAAGTGCCTGAAAACATTAAAAGATACCACATAGTGATGAGATGTTTTATTGTTATATTTTGAAGCTGCTAATTAATAAAGTGAATTAAGTTAATGTAAGAAGTAAAGATACAAAATAATTTAGTTTACCTTAGGAACTATTTCCGGGGACTTGGGAAATCAATTTTGGTCACTCTCATTTGTCTGTGAGGTATAAATACTTAAATGTAGCATCAAAAGCCATCCATAAGTATGGTTTTAAGTTAGAAGGAGTTTCCCTACAGGTCTTTATAGAATTAGTCTTTTGCAGGAGTGAGTTACATTTACATTGACATATTACACATTAGCAGTCAAGTTAGACCCAATGGTATCTAAGATAAGGGCCTTTTGGGGCCCCACCTAGACAAATAATGGACAAATAAATATATCTTAACTTTTGAAAATCTAAAATGTGTGTAAGGCTGTATATAAATATAACCCAGACTTTGAGTCAATGGAACATACTTGTGAGTATTTCTGTCACATATGAGTTTAGGTGACATAGTGGTATCAAATTTGGGGTGTTGGGCCAAATAAATGCATTTGTGCTTTAACCTTCGGCGATCCATTTCTCATTAAAATGACCCTTTAGACAACAGTCTAAACCCCATCTTGCTTAACCACAAAATCTTCAGTCTTTTGTAAGATTCCACTCCCCAAAGATTTCTGGGTGATTCTGAATAATGTTTATTTGTTTCACAAATTTTTCCTGGTTGTCACTTGTCCCAGCTCTTATGTCTATAGGCTACAATATCCCCAAAGTAACTCTAACTAACCACCTGTCTTATGTCCTGGACTTATGTCCTGGCCCAGATGTTGCAGGGGCCATTTTTCTTCAGTGGGGATGACTTTGATCTTGCCTTTACTACCCCAAATCTGTAGAGCAAGAGGAAGGGAAAAGAACAAAACTGTTTAATTTTTTCTCCCAATTGTCAATCCATTTCCCAGGCCATATAATTATAATTTGCAGAGATAGAGTGTGACTCTTCATGAAGATATTTTACATTTTTATGTTTTTGTAACATTTTAATTTTTTTAAAATTTTATTTATTTTACAGAGAGAAAGAGATCAGAAGTAGGCAGAGAGGCAGGCAGAGAGAGAGAGAGGGAATCAGGTTCCCTGCTGAGCAGAGAGCCCTATGTGGAGCTCAATTGCTGGACCCTGAGATCATGACCTGAGCTGAAGGCAGAGGCTTAACCCACTGAGCCACCCAGGTGCCCCTGTAACATTTTATGTCATAAAGTTAACTCACTATAATGAGGGTTGTCGGATTTAGCAACAAAAGTGCTATATATACTTTACCCTTCTATAATAATTATTTGTTCTTTGCCTGAAATTTCAACTTAACCAGGCATCCTGTATTTTCTCTGGCAATTTTAGAACTAACTCAGAGTCTCCCTCTTAGAACTGGTTACTTAAAATTTTTTTGAATAGGCAAAAATAATCAAATTAAGAATCAATCCAGCTTAAGGAATTGAAATCTTCCCCTAAAGACATAGAGAAATGTTTTGAGCCTGAAAAAATAGAAGTTTCCCATCATCATTTATCTACCAGTGGTTCAAGTATATTAGATTTAAGTTTCAGACCATCCTGCAAATTGCTATTTCCCTTCCTAAATGGTTGTTTCAGTGCTTAGTGAGAAATTTCTCTTCAAGGTAGTGCCCTGACCTTGCGGATACTTCTTTTGTTTCAAGGTTGGTTGATAGGATGATTTCCTCATATTCTACTTTATAGAAGTCTGAAGGATAATCCCTCCCCCAGACTCCAGTTTTTGCCACTCAAGTCCAATATAAGGAATGCAGAAAACATTTGAAAAATTATGTCTGCAGTGTCTTCAGGACTCTCCAAATGAGAGAAGAATGGTATAGGAAAAGTCGGCTCAAATATAAAAATACCTTCACCTTTAATCTAAATTAAGAGGCCTCCCCAATCCTGAAGCTCTGAGCTGTTTTAGAAGTCTTTGCATTTAATGATATGGCAGGAGGACTTTCTGAAGTTTAGCTGTAAAATGTTCTGCTGGATTGGTACTTGGCCCACTCAGGGTAATTCTGCATTGACAAAACAGGCACTCAGTCCTGACATGGATCACAAAAATCTGCAAACTCAGTTTTCATAACTTATTTACTGTCAGATTTATATCAGTGTTGAAGTGCTTTAGCAATCAAATTAGTTCAAATCTGCCTTGGCATCTTTTTACCGTAAGATTAAAAATATTCACAATATTGTGTTACAGAATGTTTTTGCATATTTTCCTTGCACTCAGCTTACCTAGTTTAGACTTTGCTAATGCAACCTTTTGATCAGTTAACTACTGAAGCATTAGCTGTATTATCTGTTGCCTCAAACATTTGTAACAGAGTCTGAACCTTTGACCCCATCCTAGCAAAGTAGTAATTAATGTCAGATACATTTTGATAACACTATTAAAAATGTTTTAAATGCTTGAACAGCTAATTAGAAAGAGTAGTTTCCTGTATTACTTTACCAAGCATCGTCCCAGGGTGAATATTCTCTTTCTGATGAAAGACAACAAAATACCTCACACTTCAGGATAATAATCAAATAAAGCATATTTCTGTATAGAGTGTGTTTATCTAGGGAGCATACTTAACAAAGCAGTAATTCCGTCTTCTTTATGATTCAGAGAGTGAAATGGCACTCTGACCCAAGACATTCTTTACATGATGATGGCACTGTTGTGTTTTGAGAAGTTATGAAACTTGGCTAAGGTCATTGGTGGGTCCTGCAATCTTGTACAAGATTAATTTTTCCAATATATTTTGTGGGTGTAGAAAGGATCATAGGAGGCATGTAGGTCATGCTGGTGTCTGATGAAATTTTTCTTTGACACCTGCTGCCTTGTCCACATTTTTTTTATGAGGAAATGTTGCTTAAGCTTGATGAGCTAGAAATATTTTGACTGTTATGCTATTTACTTATGAATAAATCAATCCTAGAAACTTCTTTATTATTTCCAGATTTGGTAAATACTAGATTAGGGCTGGGAAATTAAGACATATTTTGATCCTAAACTTTATTTTTCAACATTTCACATTAATTAAAGCCCAAGATGCATTTGGTTAAGCTATTAAAGTAATTTTAAATCCAAGACTTAGACTGTCAACACTTGGTCAAAGTAATCTCCAGTCTTTAATAAATCTCATGATTACTTCACACAGTATTATTGGATTTCTTTTTTCTCTTTAAAGTGGATGCGGTAAGCAGGTTTTTTTTCCTTCTTTCTTCTAACTACAATCAATAAATGGATAAGAAAACAGGTTAACTTTCTGAAACTTCCAAAATACTATTTTGAATACTTTGAAAATATATTATCAAAATATAAATAAGTAGACTGAGTTTTAAATTTTTAGTGTCGCTAAGGAAGTTTTTTGTAATTTTATATTAGAAAAGGAATTGGTGATAACTGGTCTCTACTTATCCACCATATTGGTTTTTCCACATTTCCAAGGTGCATTCACTTCCATTAGCATGAGTAGGTGCCGGCACACACTCTGACCATTTCCATTTTGTCTTTGAATACGTGACTTATCTCACCTAACTGTCTCTCACATTTCTTTTATAACTCTCCAAAATACCACTTTCAAGTAAAAGTGTTGGCCATGAGGACATTTCTAAGCATTAAAGCACACTTCAGCCTCTCATTTCTCACCATTCTTATCCTGGTCAGTAATACCAGGACCTTCCAAGGCATAATTAATTCATGTTGATCACTTTTTCTGTGCCTGGAATGCATTAATTTATTTCATCCTCCAAAGTAAATAGTGCCATTTCCTCTCTTCTTCAGGAGATGAATCTTTAGAGAGGTTGACTAATTGCCTAGGCATGCCTCCCTGCTCTACACTGAATCTAAGTTCTTTATACTCTGTCATATGGCTTCACAACAGGGATCTGGTCAATACTCCAAAGGCAACTAGGAGTGTGGCTTGAAGGCACAGAGAAATGGTTTCAGAAGTCTTCTTATTTACCGAAGAAAAAATGGGCTCAGAAGATAGTGTGCCCCAGTCTTCTGAAACCCACTCACATGTGCTTGTCAAGGTAAAGCCTCATGGAACACACACACCCACACGCAAGCAGCACAGAAGCCTGTATATTGGGTGGAGCAGGCAAAGAAGTACATTTAATCAATATCTTTTCTATATTTTAGGTCTAAGTTTGGAAAATAATCAGTATATTTCTGATGCTTTCTGTTTTAGGCTACAAACAGATAGACTTATCTTCTCCCGTCTCTCCTTTAGAAGGTTAGTATACCATTAACCATTTCATTTCTCCCCCATTTGCTGTTGGACTTACTTATCACTATCTTATTCATTCTAAAATATGCTAAATTCAGGGATTTGTATGGGTTGCTAAAAGAGTTTTTTGTTTGTTTGTTTGTTTTCTCTTTTTATTATAAGATCATATCTTGGTGGGAATTGCAAGAGATGTGTTTGTTGCTTTTACCATCTTAGTGTTTAGAATTTATAATGAGTCATGCTTGCACTTACCTCACATATTCTGAGAAGAGATTGACACAGTGATGTCTTCAAAACTTTCTTATACTGAGTTATAAAAGCTAAGATTATGACGACTGCCCAGTGATAAGGGTGAGGTTATTACATGAATCCTGGATCCTGCTGTGGGACTTCAGACAGGAGCCATGAAGAGGATGATGCCAGGAAGTCTAGGCAACTGAGGTCGACACAAAACTGTAAGGACTCCAGATCTATTTGGGAAATAGCCCTTAGGTTTGCTGAATTCTAAGTTCTTTACTAAGATCTCAGTGGCAGCAAAAATCACTGAATACTGAATTAGCTCAGTTATCTCTCTCTGAATTCTGAAAACTGATGTGAATAGCTAGTCTTCTAGAATAGTTATGGTTTCTTTCCCACATTGGATCAATGAAGGAATTTACAAGAGTACAATACTCTTGCCTTCTAGTGTCATGGATTCACGATTCAGCATCCTGTGGATTATATATGGTTTCTGGCATTGCTGCGAGAAGACTTTCTGTTATCTGTGATGCCCATAGTCCTGAGGTGGGCTTTTAAGAAGTCTTATGATTAATATTACTGATCAGGTCAACACTCATGTGCTGTAATTGTCAGGATTCTCCAGAGAAACATAATCAATAGGATATATGTATATCAGGAGAGATATTTAATGGAATTGGCTTACACCGTGGGGGCTGGCAATCCTAAAATCTAGAGAGAAGGTTGCCAGGCTGGAAATTCATGTAAGAGCTGAAGGTGAGTCTTGAGTTTAAAATGAACAGGCTTAAAATTCTGGCAGGATTTCTACTCTGTCATCTCAAGGCCACATGGGCCATGGCTTCTCACTCAGGAAATACTGGTCTTTGCTGTTATGGCCTTCCATTGATTGGGCGAGGCCCCAACATTGTAGAAGGGAATCTTCTTTACTCAAAGTTGAATGACTTAATTAATCATCTGTGAAAAACATCTTCATGACAACATTTAGACGGGTGTCTAAACAACTGGTGCCATAGCCTAGCCAACCAACCTGACAGAAAATTAATCATCACAGGTGCTCTACAGTATGTTAAAATGATACAGAAAGATGGAAAGATAAATGTAAAGGAGGAAATAGTAACTCTTCTGAAACTGGGGTTTGGATTTTTTCTCCTGAATTTTTAATATTTTCTTGAATCAAGAGCATGTGAACAGTAACTTGCTCCCCTCCTTTCCTTGCAGTAACAGATATGATGGAAATGAATAGATAAGTGACTACATTTGAGTCACCTGAGCCGGAAATAAAATATAAACTAGAAATGATGGTTCTCAATTGTCCTTTGTCACGGAATCAATTTAATTAAATCAACATATTTTAGTCCTGCGAGCTTACTTATTCAACAATATTTATTGAGTATTTTCTATATGCCAGGCACTGATTGAAGCTCTGGATATATGACAAAGAGCACAACAACAACAACAACAGCAACAAAGATCTGCTTTCATGGATTTTATGTTTCAGCAGGGATTGGCTAATGATGAAGTAAATGTAGCATTGATGGGAGAGGGAACAATTTTAGAGGAGCTCGCTATGTCAGGTGTCTTTAAGGAGGTCATGTTTGAATGGATATCTGAATGAAGAATGTGAGTTCTATGGTTTTCTGTAGAAAGAAGTGACAATGTCTAGAATATTCCAGAAGCAGCTGGAGACAAGTGTGGATACAGTGAGGAGAGAGGAATGTGATAGGAGATGATGTCAGAGGGAGAGAGGGAAGAAGGACTAGGGTATGGAGGTCTTAGTTGGTCAGGGATTTTGAACTTAACTGTTAGTGAGAAGTTAGTCCATAGAGAATTTTGAGTTCAAGAGTGATCGGACTAAGATTATGAAAGGATTCTTCCATCAGCTTTGGGGAGAATAATTTCTACTTGAGGCCAGGATGTGGTATTTGAAGAGTCACTTGAACCAGGGAGGTAGCAGTGGAGAGAATAAGAGGTGGTTGGATTCCACGTATGTCAAACACATCTATCCAGCTTGTATGGTACGATGCTAGGATTTATTAAGGAATCTTCCAAAGAGCAAAGGTAAACACAGAAGCTCTCATTGGCATATTGGGTCCCCTTTAGATAAAAGTGTGCAAAAAACCCTCACTAACATAGCTCTAAATAGATCATGAAAAGGATACTTGTTTACAAAATGAAAGCTGACACAAAAAATCAGGGCATCACCTTATTCCACCTCATACAGGAACTCGCACTTCAGACAATGCTGACTCAATTTTTCACTGCTCTGCATCTACTCATGAATAATCATGAAAATACAGTAAATATAGATTCAGGGTTACAAATAAATTTTAGCAAGTGGGCATTTACAAATTATTTGCAAATAATTTGGGTCACCTTTACTTCTCTGGAAAGAGACAATCGTGAGTCCCAATTATTAGCAACACATGCACTACTTATTTCTTCTTTTCTGTAATTTGCATTGGAACAGAAAATCCAGGGTCTATGTAATTCTACTAGAATTATTTCACAACTTTTATTGAAATACTAAGAAGTGAATTCAGGCAGTTTCGAGTGTGAATCTTACGTCTGTCATTTTGTTTCTGTGTAGCTATGACCACAGTGATCGATCTCTAAAATGGGTATAATAACACATATTTTAAAAAGTTGCTATGAGGATTGATTGAAGTATCTACCAGTTTTGAGCACCTAGTACGTTTTCATCAATGGCATTTAGTTTAACTAAGCCCATTGCACACTCAGCTTTGTTGTGGCTTCATGGTCCCTCTTGATTACTCTTTGCCTCTACTTCTAGGAAACACAAAACAAAATAAAGGACTATTTTTCAGGAATCACTACCCTAAGATTGTGATATCATAATCTTGTTTCCATTTTTACATGATTATTCATCTATCAAGTTCTTTTGGGACATAGTAAAGAATAAATCATAAATTTAAAAAACAAGCAAATGTACTAATAATGAAGTCATATTTACTTTTTCAGCTTTGGTAGAACTGGTTTCAGTCTGAGATGTTCAAAGTCTAGCATTTCTTTTCTAAATATTTATGTGTAAGAAATATTATAAAAAATGAACTTGAGGATGAGCTCTGTGCTTAGGAGGGCATACCTTTTAGTGACTAACAATATAACAATAAAGAAATTGGAACTCTAAAACAAGGGTTTGCCTGTTTTTGTGAAAGTATATGAAGAAGCATTAAGAGTTTATGAAGAACAATTCTAACATGGCCAAACCCGAAGTATTTTTCTACATTTCTAGTGTCTCAATGATGTGAGGGGATTAGTGCTGAATGACAATTTTAATACTGCACTAATAATAATAATAATAATAATAATAGAGTCATTGATTTATTTGGGGCATTCATTATTTATTAAACATCCTACTGGAAGTGTGCATTCTGTTACTTATTTATCATAACAATATGCAGTGGAAGCAATTTCTATCTCTATTCTAGATAAGAAAGTAAACTTAGAGAAGGTATGGAAATAATCTAAGGTCACACAGCTCATCAATGGTGGGGTTGCAATTGGAACTCAGGTTCCATCTCTAAATTTTCATTTATCTTTTCTAAACTTTCATTTATCTTCAATAGCTGTTTAGTAATGAATGCTATGAAACATTGTAATCAAATTGCTAGATGTTGTATACAGTTAGCTAGAGAGCAGGATCCCAAACCTTCTAAAGGGGACCTTCAAAGCCTTGTTTAAAAATCTTTGCTAGACAAACAAATTTACCTCAAATACAGGGTGCTCTCTTCTGGAAAAGGCAAAGGAAAAAGGGACAGCCCACAACATGCAAAGGCTAATTGCTGTTGCTAGAATGATCATCAGCATAGATGCTTTGCTAGGAAGAGCAACATAAACTTGAGAAGATACAACTACATTCCGATAGGAAGGAATGAAAATTATGAAAACCAGAAAACACATTTTATATAAATAGAGTAAAGCACTTACATTTTTCTTCCAGATTTTCCATGCTGACCTACAAAGTATGGTTTATGTTGGAAAATGTTTTTATCTTAGTCGTTTTGGTTTCAGGGATAGGTAGAGCACATTAAAACTCGTCTCTATCCTGTATCGTCTCTTTTTCAATCAACCTCAGGTTTCAGTGGGTAAAAAAAAACAAAAAAAAACCCAGTGCTTATGTGAGAACACAAAAAACAAGGAGATAAAGCTCTAAGATTTTTTTCCTTCCATAAAGAGGCTTATATAATGATTGGAGCAGACATCAGGAAATTAGACCAAATGGTAGTGTTAAATCCATTAACCAACCTACATTCTCCAGTGAAAAATGACATAACTTTTAACAGTTTGGGTGAAAAAATTAAATATGTGGCTAGGATCTTTAATTCCTTTGTGGGTTACTCTCCCAGTAAGTATTTGCTAAAGTTTCACCATATGTACTTCCTTGGCTCGCACTTCAGATCATGTGTAAAATTTATTTAACAGGCATATTCTCAAAACCATTTAAGCCATGAGAGGTCCTTTTCCATTTCCTTGGTAAGTTTTTATTCCTTGTTATTTATTTAGGATTTAGGGGAATATGTGAGTGTGTGTGTGTGTGTGTGTGTTTCTGTGTGTAAATGAGTTTTGTAGGATATTTTAAGATTAGTTAGATAATGTAAACGTTCAGTTATCTAGTCTTTTATTCCTTGGATTGCAATACTTCCTTAAATTTAAAAGAAACACCATTGATCAAAGTGAAAGGAAACCATGCAGAAGAGAAATATTTTTTGTTGTTAACCAAATGAAGTGAGACTTGAAAGTTTACCTCTAATTAAGGAATGCAAATCATTATCATCTATAACAACCCATGCAAAGACAAAAATTAGATTTTTTTTTCTTTTTCAGAAAGTAAAACACTTCAACAGGTTTTTGAACCTGATGGTTAGAACAAAGCATTAGCCTTAGATGTTAAGAAGTTGCTTATAATGTCAAGTGGGAAAACCCCATAGGTTTATGTGCATCCTGGGTCCTCCTTCTACGGAGACTCCTCTCTCTTCTAGCACAGGCAGACTTCAGAGAGGACAGACTAGCAAGCTCCTTACAGGATGCAATTTAAAGGATACTCAGTGGTCTCCAACTGTCCAGATTCTTGTTTGCACAGCCTGCCATGGTACCTGAGTATCATGATGAAAGAGAGATTCTTCGACAGTTAGGAGGATTTGGACTGATAGCCAGCTGAGAGCAAGTCTCCTCAAGAATATGCCTCAGAGGCTGCAGAGGGAAATCACCCAAAAGGCACCCTGAGGTAAAGATTTAAGGCTGGAAGGAAAACACACAAAAATATTTTGGACTGTTTGGTAATGTGACTCCAGGAAAGCATTGAGTCTGATGTTAGTTCTCCTGATGTCGCTTCATGATGGACTGACATCAGAGGCAACGATTGCTCTTCTGCATCCTAGGCAAAAAAACACACACTTAACTGAAGAAAAATTATGGTGGGGCCAACTCTGTGGAGCCATTCTGTTGAAAGTCTTTGTAACTTCAACACCTTTACAATATTACATGAAGGGGGCTAATTGGCCAGAAGACAGAAATAAGCCAAGTCCAGCCCAGAGCATACAATCACTCTGGTTTATTTGAGAAAAAAAATGGGACTTTTACATGATAAAAAGTCAGTTCATATAAATTTAAACAATAGAAGTGAATTTATTGGCTCATAAAATTGGGAAGCCCAAGGAAGTGCGGCTGATTTTAGGTATGTCTCAATCTGAATGTTCAAATAAGGTCATCGGTTTTGAACTGTGGGTCTCCTTTGTTTCTTTGACCTGGTTTCTTTTATGGTTGGTTACAGAAATCACCATGTGAAACTCAAGTGGGTAGCATCCCTATTATCTATGATTCTAGAGAACAAGGTTTTCTGCCTCTGGGTCCTTATCATTCTGCCTCCAAGAGGATTTACATTGACACTTCTTGGTTAGCCCTAATCCAGCTTTAAGCTTTTGTGCCCACAGTTATGCTGCACAAGTATGGAAACATGTTTTAGTTTATTTCAATATTCAGAAAAGCATGTATGGAGGAGACTTTGTGGAAAATTATTTTTGGCAAAAGCTCAGGTCTTTACTTCAATCACTGTGACAAAAATGGCTACATGCCGATAAGTGCTGTATTATCAGTGTTTCACCTGATTTGACAAGTTCTGACTGATAGACATGTGTTCTGGAGAATTTCATATCTGCCTACTCGGCATAAATTCTGTCTCTGTCAATCTCCATGGGTTCCTGCTGTTAAAACAGTAATTTTCATTCAAAATTAAGAGGATTTTAAAGCAAAAACAATGGTGGGAAACACAAGTGTTCCTTTTTTTTTTTTCTTTCTTTCTTCTTGCTAGTTATGATAAGGGATCTAAATCTTCTAAATATTTGAGGAATTTTAGCAAGTTTACGGTTCTCTTTGACTTTCCAAAATTTTCAAGCAAACAAGAAAGCATGACAGAAAGAAGGAAAGAGGTGGTAAAAACAGAGTCCAGAAGAAAGGAAGCCTTGACCAAAGTGTGTGTCAGTACATGAGCGGTTGAGGACAATACGGATTAAGTGACAAAGCACGTAAATTGGTAAAATAACTATTGTGAAATATTTACTACCAGACTTTTAAAAAATATAGCTTTTGGAATGCATTTAATCATTTGATCATGGATTAAACTTAAAAAATAAATGTGGAGGGTAGGGCAGAAAAATTTAACATTTGGAATTAAGAGTTTCCTGAGAGGGGAAAAGGGGCATTAAAAATCTGAAATATATATCTACTGTGAGTCAGTGGAGGAAAAAAGTTGAATTCTCAATAAAATGTACAAAACACACATACACATACAACATTTTAGGCAGAAACTTATCACATAATGGAAACATCCTGTCTGTGACGTGGTTCTCTGAAATATGAAGGTAGAACAGTAGTTTACCCAGAAATCTAATAACATGCAGCCCTTGTGAATGGTCATATTTTACTATTTATTTTTTAGCTCCAAAGAACATCACCTAATGTGCATCAATAATGCTTTAGAAAGGCTTGTGTCACTAGAATTATGTTTTATTTATAATAATTGACTCTATTTGGCTTGTGTTTCAGTTTTTAAGAGACTGCAGTAGAGGGATCTTAATACATGTGATCACTCTAGTATGTAACACATCTAATTATGATCTTTTTTGCAATGTTGACTCACCATTGGATCTGAAACTGCAAACTTTTTTGATGTATAAGGATAGTTAATAGTATAGTGAAGCTTTGAAACAACTGGACACAAATGCCGGGTGACTTATTCACTGTCATACAAGGATAGAATAGATAGTGATGTCTTAAAATTTACTATCTCTATCTTTACAGAAATGCTAGAGGGAAATTAACTGGAAGTGTCAATCAATCAATATTTATAAAGAACTTATACTGGGCTCACAGCACTGTGATAATGACTTTTCACAAAACCAGAGAAACATAAGATATGATATTTTCAAGTATGCAAAATTTTATCATACTGTCAGTAAATGCAATTTCTTTTCACCAAAGTCACGGTCTGTGATGGGCTGGAAGAGAGAGAATTGAAGTTGTCCCTTGAAGGATTTGTTGAATTTAGAGATGCAAAACACATGGATTTCATGGAAATGAAGGCAAAATAGATGAAGTGGGAGAAGTGAGAATGTATGTTTGGGGGGAGGTACAGGTTGAGGAGAAAGAGGCAGAAAATGTTTTATTTGGATGTAGCAAGCTTGCCTAGGTAACAAAGGATTAGATTAAGGAAGGTTTTCAAATTCACTCAAGGAATGTGGAATTTAGATTTGATGTAAGAGAAATAAAACATTTATCTTTCTGAGCTGGAGAATGATATTTGGACAATCATAATTGGCAGTTATATTTGTTCCACTAATGTAGCAAAGTAGAAAATATGTATTAGAAGGAAAACAGAAAGTCCAAATATAGAAAGGAGTTTAAAGACTATTGTCTGCAGCATTGGGGATTTGGGTATGATGGCAGTCAAATTTAAAGTGAGCCTTAAATTGAACCCCCACTCTTAAGAATTTAACTTTGTAGTGTGACCTACAATAAAGGTATTTTTAAGTCAGTCTGATATGAAGAAAATTCCTATGAAAAACTCTATTTTTTATTACCTTTAATGCAAATATCAGAGGTGTGAGTTAAAAGAAAAATAAAAAAAAATCTTCCAGTGAATGTGTCTAAATATGGGAGAAAAAAGAGGTAAGCCTATTTTTTCAGGTTCATCAGTATGAAGATTTTTATATTGATTCTACTCACACTCCGAGTTTAGTCACATGATAAATCAAGCCAAGGACTGAGATTAAGATCATGTGTTTGCATTGTAGTTTATTTCCTATTTAACAAACCAGAAATTTGTTTTTAGGTGCAAAACACTGGTTTGGGAAATCTGTTTTATTTTTACCCTTTGGACCATTAACTACTGCACTTTCTAGGGGCTCTCCAGACAAGGGCAACTTTTAATGTAGCTTTTCAAACCTTGTTTATTTCCAGCTAGGTTTTTGTATCCTACAGTCTTTAACATTGGAGACAACTTGATGTTTCAAAACCTTGACTTTCCCAGTAGTTAAACTTAAGTGGTACCCCACATTTGAGTGGCCAAGAAACCAGGAATTGTAAAGGACTTTAAACATGTAACACATGTGGAAATAAAGATGATAATTTAGTGGTGAATCCAAGGGCAAACTGCATTTCAATCTTTTCATTTCTCAAGTCCAAGCACTCTGATTAAAACAACAATAACAAAGCCTGAATGAAATTTGCAAGATTTTAAGACTTTGGTAGGTTTGTGCCCTTTGGCATACATAATGTGTGCAGATAATTTAGTACTATGTGATTGCTTAGGTACAGCCAAATGGAAACACAGCAACATCAACAAAAACTCTTTTGGGTTGTTTTGGTGAGACATTTGCAGTAATTATCCCAACTAGTTACTGACTTGAATCTTCTTGATAGGTCATGGGAATATCCCCAGGTAATTATGCAAAAATGACTGTTTAAAAAAGAAATGGTCTCAAACACTCTACTGATTTATAAAGAATAACAAAATATTAGAAAACAAATTTTTAATATTGATGTTCCCTTAGGGTATTTGAGTCTTGGATGCTAGAAGTCATTAAAGGTGTCCAATTTAAAATCATAAATAGAATAATTTCATGGATACTTCCAGTTTTAGTGATTACTGGGAAGGAGATTTATGATACTTCCATACAATACTGTTACAACCAACTTGGCACAATACAAAAAAACTGAAGCAAAACAAAATCCAGACAAATGTAACATGGACTTGATCTTACTACTCCCCACTATTTCTATTCTATTCTATTTCTATTACTATCTGTGCACAATTATCAACTAATAAAGGAGGTATACCAGATGACCTTTGAATTGGGCCCAAGGTTTTATGCCTTGGACTTTTACTGTTAACATTGGTCCTACTGAGAAAATTTTGTTCCCATCTCAGCCTCTCAAAATCTATCACTTTATTTTTAGTTCTCAATTAAAGTATCATCCCTCCTGGGAATATTTGTAATGCTCCCATTAGAATATGATGTTCATCTAGCTTGTACTGAAATTATTTTGGTGCCTGTGTTACATTTACTAATAAATTATTAATAGTGATGACAGGAAGCAGATATTGTGTCTTCTTCTTCTTTTAATCTCTTGTATTTCTGATACCTGAAAAAGAGGTCTTTGGAAATACAGGTATTAAATAAGTATTTGATAACCTGGAAGTCAAATTTACTGTAAATTGTTGATAAAACCAAGAGCAGTTCTGAATTGTTACTTAATCCATCATTTATCTGCGTTCTCTGCGTACTGCAGTTATGATCTAGAAATAGGAGCATCTGCCAAATATAGCATTTGTTGTTACTTTCAAAAGCACTGTTCCAGAGCTCCTGTGGTTTCTCAGCCATAGCGTGCTAGTAAGAGGATAGACTTGTGGGTCAAACTGACCTATAGCTGTGTGCCAGCTTCACTGGTTGCTAAATAAAATCACTTAACCACCTGAAGATAATTTGTTTTCATATGTAAGATGGAGGTTGAAAGAGTTCTTTCCCAGGCTGTTCTGAAGATTGAATGCGTACATGCTGGCCAGTGGCTTTACATACCACCAGTCTATATCAAATGTTCCACAAGAATTCAGTTGCCTCTAAAGCTTATGAGGGACAGCTGAATATTTAAAGTCTTCCCTGCCTTACCCATGTTATTCAACCCTGCACATCTCTGAATTTTAGATACATTTTGCCTTAGAACCTCAGCAGACAAAGATTTTCAAACTCGCAACTCTTTTCTGCCATGTCAGCCTAAAAAGAGGGACATCTTGCGAAATGTAATTAATTTCTTCTTCCCCTCAGTAGACTTCTCTAGCCGAGATCTGAAGACATGAGAGAGGTGATGACTGTGTTTGAAGGAATGGCAGGTTAGGAAAACAAAATGAGGGTGGATGATACATTGGAAACTCCTACTGATTCAAGATAAGTTGACCTTAGTTGAAATCTAATATTTTTCTTCCCAAATGATTACATATTTTCCTACTTAATAATGACCAGTGCAGAAAGGCTGAGGGACCTTTGAAGTTCAATTGATAAATTATCTCCGGACCTTGTAAAACTATCATCATCCAGCTGGCTTACTGTATATTCAAATTCAATTTGGGACAATAAGAAAATTGTAGCCATGTGTCGACTTTAGGGCTGTGTGTGTGCATGTGTGTGTGTACATGTGCACATGGGGTGCACATGCATGTATAATTATTGATAACATGTATGTGCATTTGATTGGAAAAATGACCAGTTAAAAAAAATGAGCCTAAATGACGAATGCTCAACAGGAGGTTTCTGTGATCCAGGAACCTATCTGACTTGAAGCTGTTAATTTTCTCTGGTATGTTCCAACACACTGCCAGGGACATATAGGATTTCTCCCTAGTCACTGCTATTATGCTTTGTCTTCTGTTGCAAGGAGTGAAGGCAAAGACCACAGGATCTTTGAGAATAAATATTTCTAAGTCATTTCAGAAAAGACAATGCATTTCTCTGTATACAGATGGGGTTTTCTTTCATCCCAGTGGCCTTCTGTCAAAGCTCTGAGAATTTTAGCAAGTGGTGTATCCAGTCCTCCAGCTAGAGCACACAGTCACGGTGCTGTGCGTGTGTGTGTGTGTGTGTGTGTGTGTTTAAATGATCACTGATGGTCTTTCTAGTTCCCTTTCCCACTCCCTCTCTGTATAGACACACACACACACACACACACACACACACACACACATATAATATACAATGAAATTACTGTCGACTTTTCATAATAAAACCTACAGTTTGTGTTTCACTTTTCAGTTAAAAACATTTCTTTTTCTCCCCCTTCCCAAACTCACTCTTCTGGAAATTGAAAATTTACTTCTCTGCAAAACTGCAAGGCATGCCAAACCCCAAATAGCTCAGGGATCATAATTCAGAAGCTGCTGGTTTAGTCTCTTGTATGCAAAGTCTGTAGAAGTCACTATGGGCCCTGGGATTGGTTTCTTAGGACAGCCAGGAAACCCAGCAGGAAGATACTGAAGTTGCCTGAAAGAACTTTCCAGAATTGTCGGGATAACTGCTTCATATTTTAAACCATATGGTAATGCAGACTGTGTCCTTTTCAGGTAGGCAAAGCCTCCTTCTGCAAGAAGATAAGTGATTCCTTGGGAAATAGCACTTGTTTCCCACCTTTTCTTAGGATTTAAGAGGACTGGACTGGGATTTAAGAGATCCAAATTCTAGTCCCTGCTGAAAAGTTAACTAGCTGTGACCTTGGGAAAATGGCACACCCTTAGCCTGTTTCCTCATCTGTAATTTGAGGGCTTTGGAAGGAATGATCTCTGTGGTCTCATTTAGCTCTAAACTTTTGTGATTCTCTATGACTCCTTTCCTGCACCCGTTTCCTCCAAACAAAAAAGGTCAGAAGGCACGTGTGTGTGTGTGTGTGTGTGTGTGTATGTAACTTTGTTTTTGAGTAGGTGTGTTCTTCATTTTATTATTTCCCCACTTGTAAAAATAAAAGGGAATTCCCCTGTGGCCTCTAAGGTCTCCTATGCTATGTATTATAGTCAGTTTTCCATTTTAATCCTCTAAAAATACTTGCTAATACAAAACAAGTGCAGATTGTTACAGTGTCTCTCCCTGCTGCACAACATTCTGAGTGGTCTGCCCTCCATCCACACAACTTTCAGTTGCTGAAAGTGTCAGAGTTTCAGTATAGCCAGACAACCAGGGTCAGAAATTATAATGGCAGTTGGTGACCTCTAAATTGTTCATCCTGTGGCGTCAGGCTTTGGAGTGAGAAGAAACTGATGAATCACTATATTTCTATTCTGCGTTGATAACCCTTCCTTTCAATAGTCTCTCCTTGTGGGATAAAATTAGCTCATGCATTTCGAAGATATGCATCCAGACACTCATACAAGTACATCTGTAATGGGTAAAAGATTGACCGATGAGACAGGAAACAATGCAAAAGCAAGTGTGTTGGTGGGAAACATAGAAAGGAAAGTAAAACTAAAGGAAAAAAAATAATGATCAAGGCTAAAAGGTACAAAGAAGTGTGGGGACTTGGTAAGCGATGGGACATGAGACAGGAGGGAAGTAGAAGTCTCGGTTCCTTCAGGGTTTTTGAACCTGGATAGCTGGGGACAATGGGTATCATTAGCAGAGATAAGCTATGTTGGAGGGAGAGTTCAAACCAGGACATGAGCAGCCTGAGAGCTCAGGAAGTTGTCTAAAGGGAGGTGCACAGCAAACAGTGAACCTGGAGGAATTTGAGACCTCTCTCTCAGGTGATACACTTTAATCTCTGAGTGGAAAATCACTAGAAAAGGAAGTTAAAAAAAAAGACAGGTCACTGGGCATTAAGATTCTGTAAATAATTTTTATCTCAAAGACATATGGGTCTTATACTGTATTTTCAGGGAAATTAGCTGACTCCATGAGAACTGAAACTGAAGTCCTCCAAACTCGAGAGGGCATTTATTAGTAACTGGTCTCCTTTATTTTATGTGTTATTTTAGTATTTCAATTGACTGACAACAACTTTCCTACTCAAGAACTAGGTTTCTATTATACCAAATTAAATTTTGTTTCCCTATTTATTATACATATTATAAGCATACCCAACACTATGCTGAGGGAACAGTGGGGGTAAGAGTGAATTATGTGATGTTGCTTTTGGTACTGAGCAATTTAAATCTGGTTGGAGAAATCATACTTGCCGGTTGGGAAAAAAATGTAGCACAAAGATGCCAGTCAAGAGCCACCTCCTCAGTCAAACCTCCTCTGAATCTCTCTGGGTCTACTCTCCATCTCTCGAGCTCCAATAGACACCAAGCTTGCCCCTGAGAGGGCGCTTACTGTTTGACGAGGTAGTGGCTGGCTTTCTCGTCTGTCCCACCCTCTCAACTGGACTGTGATCTCCTGCAGGCAAGTAGCATTTCATCTCATTATTGTGATTATTACAGTGTTTATTCAAGTCCACTGTCACATCTAGTATCTATTATACTGTAGGCTTTGGACAATGGAATTGAATTGAAGAGATTCAAAATGGAGGGTTTGTTTTTCCTCATGAGCATGTTTCTCCTTGATGCCTTTTCTGCATCACTGTCTTTCACCTTGGGTGCTGTATAGGTTTTTCTCTCTGCTTTTTATCCTTTTTTTTTTAAGATTTTTATTTATTTATTTGACAGAGAGAGATCACAAGTAGGCAGAGAGGCAGACAGAGAGAGAGGAGGAAGCAGGCTCCCTGCTGAGCAGAGAGCCCCATGTGGGGCTGGATCCCTGGACGCTTGGATCATGACCTGAGCTGAAGGCAGAGGCTTAACCCACTGAGCCACCCAGGCACCCCATATCCTTTTTTTAAAAAAATATATATTCTTTCCCCTTTTCTTATTACCCTTATCCCCTCATTTCTCATGATATAGCTTTGTTGAACCAAACTAAAATTTTTTCTTCTTTTCTGTCCTTCTCTGTCTAGGTAAAAGTTTCTGAGCATCTACTATACACCAGTCAGAGAACTAGACATTTTCATTAATTATATTTTAAACTTCATAACAACTTTATGCAGTACATTCTATGCTTTGTTACATTTCACAGGTAAGGAAAGTGAGGCCTTGAGAAGTTATTTGTACAAGGTCACACAGCAAGTCAGTGATAAAAGCCAAGGAAGAGTGGGCTCAGGACTAGTCTTAACAACTGTGCTTTGTTATAATTGAAAAGAATTATGCTACTTAATTTTGTTTAAAGTGATTTATTCTCTCTACCATATCATAAGGGAATAATGTTGTGGGCAGGTCCCAATAGGAAATGGAAAAATGATACAGAAAGGAAAAGTGCATGAAATTTGAGGAGATTCTGAGAAAGCCATTTGAATCTATCTTAGTTCAGATCTAGAAACCAAAGAAATCTAAGCCAAGTGCTTCTGACTTGGTTGTGCATGGTTTCCTCACGTTAACCTGCATGCAACTATGTGCTGTGGCTTGAAATTCTGCAATGAACATTCCTCATCCCAGGGCTTCTCACACGCCTGGTGTGCATCTCTCCTGTGGTTAGGCTTACATACAAACACCGCAAGAGCAGACAATCATAAAATACCACACACGGAAAGACCATGTGCTTGCACAAAATGTATAGCCCTCTCATCTTACCAGAGCTGGTGAAGCAACCATCTCAACGTTGCAGGGAGCTGGATTTCTCCAGCATCTGACTAAGCTGCTTCAAAGCATAATATGGCATCTTGTTCAAGACCCTATTAAACACTCCAGTACTGAATCTTTCCTGTGTCAGCCGCAAGTGATTCAAATTAAATCTATTCAAAAATTTCCTATTGGATTTTTGCTGGCAAGCTGACATCCCAGATATGTGAGTATTGCCTTAAAATTAAAATTTACGAGGTGCCCGGGTGGCTCAGTGGGTTAAAGCCTCTACCTTCCACTCAGATCATGATCCCAGTGTCCTGGGATTGAGCCCAGCATCCTGGCTCTCTGCTCAGCGGGGAGGCTGCTTCCTCCTCTCTCTTTGCCTGCCTCTCTGCCTACTTGTGAACTCTGTCTGTAAAATAAATAGAATCTTATAAAAAAAATAAAATTTATATATTGTTGTACAAAATTTGCAGGATATACTGGTAACTAGAAGGAAACTCATGTTGATATCACAAACCAAACCTGAGCCCAAGTTACCAGTATATGTCCTATGAATGAACTTCTTGGAGTTAAGAAGAAAAAAAAATGGAGTTGCTATGGTTTTGAGTCTTCTTACACTGTGATTGATGAAGGTATTAAGATATTCCTCTTCATATCCAAATAGTTGTGTTATGTCATTGCAAATAAAGTGGAATAGTTGAGAAGCTAGAGAAGCATTGTTTCTTTAATGTGTTTCAAGTACCAGCAAATTGTGCTCAATGTCAATGGGGACATTAAAATGTAGTTAACACTGTCCTAAAAACTTATACCCCAAATAGAAAAATGTTAATTTTGGTTTAATCTGGCTGCAGTCTGGGAAACAGAGTGGCTTTGATGTGGTTCTATGTCTCTAATAATCTAAATGTCACAACGTAGAAGTTTGGGGTCTGACCTCACTTTTCAGTATTCTGGTTTCAACTTATAAATACATAATTAGGATGATCATATTTAGAAGATGGATGAAGCTTCATACATTAAAAAAGGGGTAACAAAGTTGGTGTTGTGGTCTTAAATATTGGATAGGGGTTGCTACCATAAATTGCTATAACTTTTTTAATATGATAAATTTCATATCTACAAAAGGAGAGAAAAGGGTATAATGAATGCTAATGTTTTCACCAACACCAGCTTTAACCACTATCAACTCGGGGACATGCTCATTTACCTTCCTGAAATGTGTTTCCCAGACATCATTTCATTTCATCTGTAAATATTTCAGTATATTTCTTTAAAACTTACAATATTATTAAATTAGAAACAATAGCAGCTGTTCTATGATTTTAAACATGAAATTTTCAAATATTCCTTATTTATCCCATAAATTTTCTGCAGCTCATTTTCTCAAATCAGAAAGATGACCCTTATTTCATATGCTTTTTAAGATTGTTTTTAAAATGTGTACATTCTTTCTCTGTGCTTTGTTGAAAAAGTCAGGTCACTGGTGATGCAGAATTCCCACAGTCTGGATTTTGCTAAGAATGACTCAAACACTACTTTTGACTTCCTTCGTTTTATGGCAAAAAACACGAAAAGGTAAAGTAGTTTTTTTTTTTTTAGAAGATTTATCATTTTAAATAGCAAAAATAAGGAGATTATTTACATCAAATTAGGTATATATCTTATTTTTCTCCATTGAAAAACACTCTTTTCTTTTATGTTGATGTCTTACAACACAAGAACACTATGGCAAAGGAGTGATACTTTATCCATTGTCTGAGGCCAAGTGAATCTTGTTCACACTGATGGTTGCAGTTGGGAAGGAGCTTAGGGAACTGTCTGTTCAGTTGCTTTTGACTATTGTAAAAACTGAGGCTCATGGAACTCTAACAAGAATGTTAAACTGTGAGACTTTGCTCTTTTGGAAGTCTAGAGGTCCTCGAGATGGACAGGTTCCTCAGATGCTCTCCCTCGTAGGATTGGAGGTGGAGATGTGAGTGTGGGCAGCACACAGAACACAGGCAGAATCTGCTTTTTTGTTCTTGGTTGGCCAGGCTGACCTCAGTTCAGGTATATTCAGGTTCCCTGGCTGACTTCTTTAGCAGTGTAGTCCCTGTAGTAGCAGGAAGACCAGGACTTGGATCCTGACTTGGAGCTGAATTCCACACTCTGTCCAGTTACGGCCTCCTCTCTCTGAATTCCAGTTTCTTCAACTGAGTAATCTGGGTTTGTGCAGTGGATTGTTTTATATCTCAAGTATACTCCCTAAGGAACAATGGCGATTTCCAGTGTCACTGACACTAGACTTGGCCTTGGGACTTTGCTTGTGCCCCTTTGTGTGGAAAGTAAAAACATCTCGCTCAGAACTCGAGTCTGATCAATAAAATATGGGCAGAATTGAGTTGCGCCATGTCTGAGATGTGGTGGTTCGCTATTTGGCCTCTCTTCCTGTGCCTGGAAGCTGTAGTAACCCAAATCAGACCACATAACCAGGACTGTTTTGCAAGGACATATGGCATGAGCCAGAAATCAGTGTTGGTGTGGAAAGTCACTAGGATTTGGGGACTGTTTGTCACCACAGCATAACTCTCTATTTTGCGTGATAAAGATGCTCAGGCAAGCTCCATTACCCTTATAGGGCTGTAGTGAAAATCAACTACAGACATGTAATGGGGAGCCCTTTTTTTTTTTTTTTTTTTTTGTAATGGGAAGCTTTTAAGTCAATGTGAAACATCTACGTTCCCTGTACTTTATTTCTTGCACATGCATTTTATATCCTCAACCACAGTATAAGAACCTCAAGCAAACTTCAAATTATACGGCATTTTGATAGTTTAGGATTTATGGTCTGAACAATGTTTTGTTTGCCCAGTGTTTAAAGTTAGAATTGTGTTAAGGGTGTGACTCTGACAAGTATAAGCTCTATGCAATTAGGTAAATCACTTAATTTCTCTGAGCCTCAGTAAATTTTCTGCCTCCCCCTGCTTTTGGCAGAAGTGCTTTTGCCATAGTTTTATATAACAATGCAAAAACATTTGTTAACTCCTTAGAACCATATCAGTGTTTTTTGTTTGTTTGTTTTAAAATAGAGGTTTTATTACATATTTTAATGTCACATAGAGTTGGGTTCTCCATCGTATTTTTTCTTTCCTTTCCTTTTCTATTTTTTTCTTTTCTTTTCCATTCTTTTCTTTTCCTTTATTATTTTTACATTTAAGAACATTAATTTTATTTTTAATATCTATTTTTTTAATTTTTCAAGTTTTTGTTTAAATTCTAGTTAGTTAACATAGCATATAATATTACTTTCAGGAATAGAATCTCATGACTTTAATTTTATATCAGTGTTGTTTCTCATGTTAAAACATTCTTAAGAGCAAGGTGGCCAGAAAGGTAAAACATTTAAAAATTGAGGGTGGAGAGCAGGTAAATTTTAGAAAGAGAAAGAAAAAGAGTACATGTCCATGCTTATAAAGAAATACATAGAGCACTGTAAATTTGGGGTGAGACAAAAATTAAAATGAGTAGAATATTAAATACTTTCATAATGCTAAAGTTATAAAATAAATTAATCACGGGGATATAGCATATAACATGATAACTATAGTCAATAATATTGTATTGGGTATTTAGCTGCTTAAACAGTAAGTCTTAAAAGTTCTCATCATCCACAAAGATACTATAACTTTGTATGGTGACAGATAGCAACTAGACTTACTGCGGTGATTATTCGGCAGTTTACACAAATACTGAATTGATGTGCTGTGCCCCTGAAACTAGTATAGTGTAGGGGAAGTTCAGGATTGAGATAATAGAGAGCTAAGGGAGGCCTGGGAAGGGAGGCTAGGGAGAATCTGCTCTAGGAAGGTAATATTTGATCAGAGACATGCAAAAGTGAATGAGCCCTGTCCATACCTGGGGAAGATCATTCCATGCAGAGGGAATACAAATAAAACATAGGACCATAATTGTGTCTGAAGAGTATCGAGGAGACCAGGTGGCTGGAGCCAAATGAGCAAGGGTGGAGAGAGGTGGGACCGGAGTTCAAAGAGGTGGCCAGAGATGAGATACCTAAATGTTCAGTTGATTCTATGGATCTGGGGTTTTAATCTGAGTGAACTGGGCAGCTATTGCAGGATTTCTAGCAGAGAAATGACATGATCTAACAAATTTTTTTCTGAGGTAAAATTGACATATAACCTTATATTAGTTTTGGGTATACAACATAATAATTTGGTAGTTGCATATATTGCAAAGTGATCAATAAGTATAATAACTAGATAATAAGTCTAGTTTCCCTCTTCATCATATAAAGATACATAATGTGCAATACAGTATGATTGACTAAAGTCATCATACTCTACATTATATCCCCATGACTTATTTATATTATGACTGGAAATTTATACCTCTTGTCCCCCTTCTCCCATTTCATCCAACCCCCGATACCTCTGCCCACTGGCAATCGCCGATTTGTTCTCTGTGTCTATGAGTTTTGTTTTCTTTGTTTGCTCTAATTTTTAGATTCCACAGATAAGTGAAATCATATGTATTTGTCTTTCTTTGCTTGACTTATTTTCCTTAACATAATATCCTCAAGGTCTATTCGTGTCATCACAAATGGAAAGATTTCATTCTGTTTTAGGGCTAAGTATTACATTTTATACACACACACACACACACACACACACACTATCCATCCATCAATGGACAATTTGGTTGTTTCCATATCTTAGCTATTGTAAACACTGTAATGAATGTGAAGGTGCACGTATCTTTTTGAATTAGTGTTTTCATTTTCTGCAGATAAATACCCAGAAGGGGAGTTCTGGATTAAGGTAGCTCTATTTTTAGTTTTTGAGGAACCTCCATACTGTTTTCCATACTGGCTGCTCCAATTTACATTCCTACCAACAGTGCAAGAGGGTTCCTTTTTCTCCACAACCTTGAAAACACTTGTTATTCCTTTTCTTTTTGATGGTAGTCATTCTGACAGGTGTTAGGTGATATCTCATTGTTGTTTTGATTTGAGTTTCCCTGATGGTGAGTGATGTTGAGCATCTTTTCATGCCCCTGTTGGCCATCTGTATGTTTATTGGAGAAATGTCCCATTTTTAAAAATCCAGTTATTTTTTTTGTGTGTGTTGAGTTGTATGAGTTCTTCATATATTCTGTATACTAACCCTATATGAGAGATGTGATTAGAAGATATTTATTTTCTCTTATCTTCAGTACCTTCAGAAACTTTTTAATTTGATGTGCCCCACTTGTTTATTTTTGCTTTTGTTGCCCTTGCATTGTTTTAACTTTTGAGGAGATCTCTCTGCCCACTCTTGTGAAAACTGATTCGTGAGGGGCATGTGTGGAAGCAGAGAAATGAGTGATTTAGCTTCTTCAGTAATTTGGATGAGAAACTTTAACGCTTGGACAGAAGTGGCTATGGTGGAAATTTGGGGAAATAGGTTCTGGATATATTTTGAAAGCATAGCAAAGTGAATAAGCTGATGACTTAGATGTGTGACTTAAGAACAACAGGATGATGATTCCAACATTCAGGCTTTAGCATCTAGAAGAATGGAGTTGCCACTTATTGAGCTGAGGAAAGATGCAGGTGGGGAAGTTGGGGAGATGTCTACTGTGTATCTTTAGGTGTTGGAATTTTAAATTCCTGTCCTCCAGGCACTGCACAATGCTTGGCATGAAATTTCAAAGGCAGTCTTGCTCCATGTGAAGACTTTTACTGCTTACCACTCTGAGCTCTCATTTCTGAGTGACTTTTTTATACGACCTTTATAACAGGATTTAAGAACTGGTATATCCCTTCCTCCAACAAACTGCTGTTGTTGACAATGCACATGTTGTAAATTTCTACTTTCTATTGAGCATGCATGTTGTTTCCTAAGCCAGATTATAAATATCTCAAAATATGAATTCAAGAATTATAATTCTATCTCTAATTATATGTAGAATATCTCTGACCACCTTGTCTTGGCACATACACATGCTTATTCCTCTTTGATTTAAGGTTGTTTACATATGGAAAGGGCCACATATCATTAAGTCATAGAAGCACAATATGACAGAGCATCATTCTGATATAAGTTAAAGGCAAATTGAGGGGATGTGGTTCAGGATAATGTTGGTTAATGAGCATTTTAAGCTATGAGGCTTCCTTTCCTTTATGCTTCCCTTTTGTCTACTTTCATACTGGAACTAATTTGGGGTTAGCTTTGTTAGCTATAGTTAATAATAACAATGATAATGATCATGATCTGATCATTATTATAATACACTGTAGTGGGACCAAAGGGAGTGTTAGCACTATAACAGTATCTGTATTATATAGTAGTATTTGTATCCCATAGGGCGCTGCAAATTCTGAATTTTGCAGAAATGGTCCTTTTATTTAGGGAAAAGCATATCTAAAGAACATTTGGATGTGAAAGGATAAGCATCTTAATCATGTTCCAGGCCAAGGCCCTTAACGATTTGCTTAGAGCACCAATACCCCACTTGTAGGTATTTCTTTCTGGACACCATTCAAGTGACACCTCCTTGGAGAGGCCTTTCTTGATCACCTTATACAAAATAGTGTCCAACATTACTTCTCTAATCCGCTCTATTCCATGTCCCCAACATTATTATTTATAGTGGTTATAAATACCTGTTATTACATATTTGTTATTTAATGTTACCTGTCTTTCTTCCTATAATATCAACACCCTGATGAAAGAGATTTTTTTCTGGTTTATGTACTGCTAAATGCTTATTCACGAGAAAATGAGTTGATGTTAACTAAATATTTGTTGAATGAAGAACTAGATGAAAGGCAAAGTTCAGGATGGCAAAAGTTGAGCAAAGAGTCTGTAAACTGCTTTATGAAAAAAAAAATCAGTCCATTATTTGTTTTATTAGGGGTGAGCAAGGTCTCTGGAAGTGATTTGAATGTCACTGATCAATTGCCTTCCTGAGAGCTGCCTAGAAGCTTGGGTTCATCAGCCTTTGGAAATAGAGGGAGCAAGAAATGTTTCCTGTTTGGTAGTACTGACTTCTAAGATGGGTGAGGAACTATACATCCAGGAAATATTGGGTTCATCCATGGACTGCCTCTAAGGTTAGCCGATTTCAGTGGTTTTCTGGTAGCCAAGATTCTCTTAAACCTAAAATCTCCCCACTCACACAAGCATATTTCCTTCGTGACATCATATTGCTTCCTATATTAAAACTTGGCAATATTCCCTGAAGGTTTTCCCCTGAGGTGGAGCTGGATGGTCATGTGTTTCTACACCTCACATCCATGTGGTAGCTAGAGTATAGGGCAGTGGAGAGCCACACGTATTCAGTTCAGTTTGGGTATGGCCTGAGCTGTGCCCTTGGCTTATCTCACTCTAGCTAGGCAAGATTGCAATATATTTTCTGTGTTCTTTTGTCCATTCTGTGAATCCTGGATGATCATCAAAGGTCATTCTCCTGCGTTATGATTTTACATATTCTGTTTCCATCAATCCTTATATATTTCTCTTCTCCAGTTAAGTTGGGTTATACTAATACTCCTTAACAATAGTGGGTGCAAGCAACAGGGAGCCAGGCTAGGAAACTGGGACCCCAGTGCATGGATACACTAAAAGTAACTATTGTTTTCCATGTGATTCTATTTATTTTAGTTTTTTAAAGATTTTTTTTCACTTGAGAGAGAGAGTGAGCATGAGCAGCAAGGGTAGGGGGCAGAGGGAGAAGCAGACTTCCCGCTGAGCAGAGTACCTGCTTTGGGGCTCCATCCCAGGACTCTGGGATCATGACCTGAGATGTCAGATGCTTAACTGACTGAGCCACTCAGGTGCCCCCCTTTATTTTATTTTATTTTTTAAAGATTTTATTTATTCATTTGAGAAAGAGAGAGAGAGAGAGAGAGAGAGAGAAAATATATGATTCTATATAGTAAATTGTTTGCCATAATTTTTTTAAAAGATTTTATTTATCCACTTGACACAGAGAGAGAGAGAGAGAGAGAGATCACAAGTAGGCAGAGAGGCAGGTAGAGAGAGAGGAGGAAGCAGGCTCCCCGCTGAACAGAGAGCCTGATGTGGGGCTTGATCCTAGGACCCTGAGACCATGAGCTGAGCTGAAGGCAGAGGCTTAACTCACTGAGCCACCCAGGTGCCCCATGTTTGCTGTAATGTTGGTTGAGTTCTACTGGTCTGTTTACCAGGGAATGAAAAGAGAGACGATGGCCTCATGTTTTGGACCACATTCGATGAGCTAGAGCAGTAGTAGCTGCATGAAAAGTATTGGAAGGTCAGACAGGAGTGAGATGTATAGAAAATTAGGCGCCAAAGAAGGACGTCCAGAGGAAACATGTCCAGGTATGCAATGACTGAGATATGTTTAAGGGAGGGCACTGGACTCACAGGTACTGAGTTAAGGAAGATAGGAAAACATACACTCAAGTTATAACAATAAGAAAACTAGTTATTACTCTATTTATTACTCTATTCCAGGTACTGTACTGAAAATACATTTCATGAATTCTTGTATTTAATCTTCATAGTAACACATGGAATAAAACCCTACTCAGTGCTTCTATCTCTATGTTAAGTAGAACCTACTTAGTAGTAACGTGGAGAGTTTTATCTACTCACATATTCTATTGGCATTTCCTTGAGCTCCCAGAAGATGTACATGGTCTTAACAAGTGAGGAAACATTCTTATCAGCTTTCCCAATAGCTACAAAAAGTTACCTCCCAATGAGAAAACATCATTACCTTGGCATAGGCTGAAGGCTACCATGCCCCTTTGGCCATGAGGAATCATATCCATGCTTAGTTTTTCATATGTGTGAACAATTACATTCAAGTAAAAGTTGGAAGGCAATTCTCATGGAGGTTTTAGTGCACTTTTGTTGGACAACTAAGGACATGTAAAGGATCTGACAAAAATTTTTTTGTTGTTGTCTTAGTACTTAGATACACCCTCAGATTTTCACAATGGATGTTGTACACAATCCAAAAAAGCATTTAAAACAATGAATATTCAACTACATTAGCTTGCTTGGACAGAAAACCAATACCAATTGAATAAAACTGAGGCATTTGGGTCTAGAATTTGATCTCCGTTCCCATTTATTGACATGATTTGACCCATTTCCTTTGCCTTCTCCTTAGCCATTCCTCAACTTTTATTTTTCCATTTTAGGATGTTTTTGTACACTTAGTATTGGTTATTCTCCATTGATCTTACACTTGTTATTTATTTTTCCCTCAATTAAACATAGTACCCGGAATCATTCAAGGTCATGTGGGTGATTGAGAAGCCTAGAAATAAAATTCTTCTTCATTCATTAGTCTGTTCCTCTTGTTCAATCAGCAGAAAAGTAGCTTTTATTTCCCTTCACTTTATTTTGTATTTCTTTCTCTACTTCAGATCCCAGTATAAATTTTGAGGGTCTATGAAATCAGCTGGATAAGTGGAGAAAATGTAAATTAATTTACGAGAGTTGATATGTCAGCTTTGGAAGATACATTCCTTAGTTATGTTCTCTCCTTTCTCAAACCCAATTATGTTCCTTGAGGGATTAATCGTGGATCATGCTGAGGTGAGGATATATTAAAGGACTTCTAATGTTTCTTTTAACATTAATTTTATAGAATTTCAGATTCTATGTTGTTCAATAATTATTACAGGTAACACCACCTGTTGTATAGGTGAACAAAAGACAGTAATCTTTCACTCACACAAAAACTCACTGTGGGTTTTCAGCTATCAGCATTTTGTATGGTGGTGGAAGGTACCAGATTCCTTCTGTCTTATGACTCCCTAATCCTTTAAGGCATCCTGTTACTCTGCATTTAGGTAGAAGAGAGTGGAATAGTGTAGAGATAGTATATATTCTTTCTGCTCAAAATCTATTATCAATAACTAGTCACATGGCACATGAAGAAGCCACCATTATTGGGGAATATGGTCCCTGCAAAGATAGCTTTCTATGCAACATATGAATTACAATTGGGGGTAAAAAAATACCAAAATTGATTTTTTTATTGGCCTAGAGGCATAATTAAGGAAAGATTAAAGAAAAACTATACCCAACTCCATTTTTAATGACGTGAATTCATATCAAAATCTTTCCTTAGGAAAAAAGGGAAAAGATCAAGGATTAACATACACAACTTTCTATTTCAGAAAAGAGAAATCAACCAGGGAATTACCCTCATACTTTGTCATAGATTTTTAGGATACCTTAGAGTTGACTATTTATAATCTTTGACTTCTCTTTTTTCAATGAAACATGTAAATCCTATAATTTTTAATTCAAATGTTAGAAGAGTTAAAAAATAACTTAGAGAAAGATTGTGCTAAAAAATAAACATATTTAAAATTTTATGTATCAGGACCTACTAGAATAACCAATATGAACATATTTCTTGGGTTGATATAAGCAGACATTAAAGGAGACCTCAGGATGGGCCTCAACAAAACAAAGAGGATGAAAAATCCACCAGTGCCTATCAAAAATGGAAAAGACTTTCAGGTCAGCTCATCCAGCAATTAATAAATACAATCTGCTGATTTAGTTCTGGCCATCACTTAAAACAATGGAAAACTTTCTATTTGTTTGTTTTCTTAATTGTGGTTGATTTTAGGGTTACCATGGAAGCATCTGTAAAACTACAATAAGATTGATCTTGAAAGTTAAAGTTTTATTTTATTTTTTTAAGATTTTATATATTTATTCAACAGAGAGAGAGAGAGTCAACGAGAGGGAACACAAGCAGGGGGAGTAGGAGAGGGAGAAGCAGGCTTCCCGCTGAGCAGGGAGCCCAATGTGTGCTCTATTCCAGGATCCTGGGATCATGACCTGAGCCGAGAGCAGATGCTTAATGACTGAGCCACCCAGGGACCCAGAGAGCTAACCTTTCAAATCATAAACTATATTGATATTAAAAAACAACAACAACAATTTAAAGGAATGGTATAGTTTCTGACCCTTCAAGGTTTGCCTGTGATTCAAACAAGTGTATTCAGATGTCTAAATAAAAACACACTCATCAAAGATGAAATGGGACAGCCATAGACGCAGAGTAAAGGAGACTATACAGGCAATATATCCAGGTCCCGACAAAGCTTACAAGAGGGAAGAGGCAGTATTCAGTGGTTCTAATGGACAGCATCCTGACTCAAGCTAACACACTTTAATCAAGCCCTACTAGTCAGGCCAACCGATGACTCCTAGATCTGACTTCCCCTCAACAAGAAGTATCTAAGTTAGATTTTGCTTTGTGAGTAATTTATGAGGATGAGATACACTGATCTGCTGATGTGCATATCCTAGACTTGGAGATAGCCGTATTTCTCATTATAAAATAATAGATTTTTTTCAGAGTTATAGATCAGTCTTGGTTGATGAATGCATTCTTGGTGTGCTGAGCAAATAAAAATCATAGCCTACAAGTTTGAGGGCCAGATACTGGTCTGAGATAAATTGACCAAGTTAATGAATGACAAAATCCCATATAGGCTTTCTAGGAGATGGTGTACTTGCTTTTCTCAAGTTTGTTAAAATCCCTTCTACATCACTGCAATAACTTAAACATTTATATTTTTAAATTTTAGAAAAGTCAGAATTGTCACATAATACCAAGGTCACTTTATCCAAATGAAAAAAAGAAGAGAAAAAGAAAAATTAATAATTTCAATTGGATAGATCAGGAATGCCAATACCATATGTGCAAACTTTGTTCTCTATTCCATTTTAATCCTTAGAGAAATGTTGATTATCTCCAGTTATTATTCCATGAATATATTCCATGAATATATGTAAAAGTAGATAGCAGCAATAACTGCAACATTTTATCCATGTTAGTTCATAAAGAAATGTTTCCCTTCTTGCCAATTACCTTGTTTGGTTCAAACAGACCAAACGTATTAAGCTAAGTTGCTAATTTTTAGCAAAACCATTACTGTATCAGTGAAAGTAAACATTCTTGTAGTGGTCCTTGCTATGTTGAAATAGAAATGTCCCTTCTGAGTTATAATAGGATTTGATTACAGACACCTCTAGCTGTCAGAGACCTCATGTGGTTTAGGGAGTATACGCTGGATTCTGAAGCCTTGAGTTCATGTCACCCAGGAGGGAGGAAGTCTGAGCAACGACTGTGTACATTATACAATGCCTGCACTGAGCCGAGAGCTCTCATGTCAGTGGTGAGTGTGTGTTCCAGACAGAGCATGGACCTGTACCCCCAATCCAATTATCCTTATCGTTAATGGGAATCCAATTCCCTCTAACTTTTCATCACTCCAGTAACCTGGGAGACCCACACAGGTTCATTTGCCAAGAATGTCAGAGTTTTTATTTTCACGCTGATGGAAATCAAACACAGTCACTATCCATTCCATCAAAAACATTAGTGAGGCCAATATCAGAATGCAGGGAGTCAAGATACCTCATGGCTCTAATTTGCATGACCTACATTTTAAATTCCATTTAATGTAGGGAATTCACACGGGTTCTTACTATATGCTAAGCAGAGCGATGGAGCCTTCAGTTGGGTGTTAAGAGTCCTGAATTCCAGTCCTGTTGTGCCTTTCATATATTGCCTATAAAATTAGCTGCAAGTTGATTTTGGTTCTCAAAACTTACACTATCAAGAATTCCTGTTAGTTCTCTTGCTTCACAGTCTGAATGAGTTTGCTTACCAGAATTTACTAATAGGAAGCTATATGGGAAGTGAGGGTTTGCAAAATCATCTTTATTATCTGCCATTCTATACCAAACACAGTACATACCTATTGGCTCTTTGTATTCTCATGTCAACCCAATGATGTAGGTAAGCTTATCTCCATTTATGGAAAAGAAAACTCAGTTTTATAGGGATCTAAAAAGCTAATAAGTAGTTCTAGGGCTCTGTAACTCTGCACTCATATTCTTTCCACACCACAAATTTGAAAATAAACTTTTAAAGTTGTCATAATAATTTTATATTTCATGATCAAATACAAGGTTTAGTGTGATTTCGATTCTGGCCAGCATGTGATAATAAATGTCAGGGTGAGAAGAAGGCCTGAATGATTGCACATGCTATAAAACAGCCTTGGTAGGTCTACAGTTATTGGAGAAGGTGCAGATAAATGACCAAAGGAAAAGGAGATGTTGTCATGGATGAGGCTGGCCAAGAGTATGTCCTATTTCAAATGGAGGCATTCTACATTTTGAGTGTAAAGGAAATCAATACCATGATCTGATTTGTGATTTAGAGGAGGTGCTAGAAACCAGAAGGCCAATAATTAGCCTTCCAAAAGTCAGGCAAGAGGTAATGAGAGTCTCAATAAATTCTCACCCTCTACAAACTTATCTGGAGGAAAACATACTCATTTACTTAGGTATCTGAAACACTAGTGTAGCTCACAATTGTGGCAATTAGCTAATACTTTCTTTAAAAAAACTTATTGTGAGATAAAGATTTGTAGGAAGTTGTAAAGAAATATACACAAAGGACTGTGAACTCTTCATCCCCTGTTAGGAATAGACTTTCGAAAGAAAAAAGAAATGTTTTTTTCAGGCTTTGCACCATATACCAAATTGGTCATAATTCTAAAGCAATTATAATCCTAAAAAAGGCAACAGTATCATAAAAGTACCAGGAGAAAAAAAAAATGTGTGTATGATCATGGGGGAGGTCGGTGGAGGGCCAGTGAATATTCTGGAGCACAGAAAGCTGGGGTAGGGGTTGAATTTCAGCAAGTGCAAGTTGGTCCTTTGGATGTAGGCAGTGTCCAAATCATAGCTGAAGAGGAATCAATAGTTTATGTTCAGAAAGGGTAAATAATAAAAAACAAAAACCAAAAAACAGTATTTCCCAGCAGGTAAAAAAATTAGCATCTGTTTTGAATGACCATTACCTGTAATCCAAAGCTGTGAAAGAGTAAAGCAGTCAGATCCACGTGCATTGTCCATAATATGTTTCAGATCCCTCATTGCTCTTGATCCCAAATCTGAATCATAGATTTGGTTCATTTACAGTATCATCAAGTTTAAGATGTGGCTTGTGACACAAAGGCAGATCAGTTTGTGTCACTTCCCCGAAGAGAATCAATAATTGACTCTCCAGCAAGAGTAACTCTTGCTAAAAGAAGTTACTCCTTACCAAGAATCAAAATCTCTATCACTCTCCCTCTTTCTCTTTTTGACTTGCCATGTGTGGCCCTAATAATCTGATTCCTGCTTATTGTTCTTGAATCATAAGAACTGGATATTTTCCTAGTGTGCCAGCCTTCTTTTTAGGTAGGGCACTGAGCTTTTGTGTCTTTCAGCTCCCTCTGCCTTGTCCTCCTAAGAAATAATTAGCCTCCCTTCAACTTAAGTGAATCTACTCTCAGAAACTTTTCAGTAGTTCCTTTTCACCTTGACCGCAAAGCTATACTCCTATTTCCTTTCTTTACACATTGCATGTTAATCATTAAAAAAAAAAACCTCTCTTTCCAAATCTGCGATGGCATGAGATATACACAGTTTATATGTATTTCTGTATGCATGCTTAGCATGATAGCTGCCACATATTTTGAATGAATGGATCATCTATGCATATAATTAAAAGATTGTTCTTTGTTATTAGGAATGAACAGATTCCTGTTTTTGTACTACAGGAAGTAGAGAAGATCTGATGCACTATGGATCATTTTTGAATGACTACATATAAACCTATTTTAATCACTTTATTCTTAAACTATCTGTATGGACATTGTGCTTGATGCACATGGTCAGACTGAATCTTCTGGAGGGAAAAACCATGTTCACCTCATCTCTGTACTCCCAGGTGGTAGCAACCATAGATTATCACATATAACTTTTACTCTTCAATTACTTATTTGATTTGAAATAAAAAAGGCAGTGATTTAAGCATAAGCTTTTTACATTTGATATTTAACCAGATTTTTCTCATATCACTTGCTATGGGGTTGTGTCTCCACACAAGAGCATTTTCTTCTATTCCCACAGCCAAGCTGAAATGGAAATTCAACGCAGATTTTGTTCTTGACATCCCTACTTAGGCTGTTCTTAATAAATGCAGTTGTTATTTCTAAGCCAGTTGTTGTAATTATATTTTTGTTGGCGCTCTTCTTTATATTTCTTCTCCAGATGGTCCACAATTTAGGTTTTTGGCTTCCCTCCTAATATCAAACTATAAGAATATTACGCCATCTTCCTTTAAAAACAAATCTCAATTGGTTTCTTATTTGCCAATGGCTAGACCTTTGAAAGTCCTCCTCCTGGGGCCTTTCGTATCTCAATGATTTCATTATGGAAGAGAGCCCCGTGGGAGATCCTGTTTTTCATTTCAGCCTGAACAACGTTCTGGCAAAACTCTGATACCGTGGATTAGGTTTTGACATCCTTACTTTCATATAAAACATTATAAAAGCGTTCTCCTCTGAAAATTCTGCTGAACTGAAATTCATGAACTACCTGTCTCATGACAACATTAACAGGAAAACAAGGCCATTTTTTATAAAACAGAAAAGAAGAGTGATGTGGAAATGTGCAGCTCAAATGCAAAGGCATTTTGAATAGGTAACTAAATTGTAAAGAGGGTCATGGCGACACTTACTAATTTTAATTCAAGAAGGGATAGCATAGGTATATCAATTCTCTGACCTTTTGTTTCCTTAAAAAAAAAGTAGAAAAAAAATAGTATACATCATGTCATTTTCCCCCTGAGGATGAGCTAAGTTAATTTATGTAAAGTCATCACCATGATCATCATCATTACCATCGCCACCATCATCATCTCAATAAATGTTAACTATTTAGTAATAGTAGCAGTTTGTATTGATATACTATACTAGCTAGCATTGGAAGAATAGTCACAAACCCACAACTACTAGATGTTTATCTATAATTACTGGGATTTGCATATTTTCCTCCCCTCCTTTTAAAGAAGTAAATGACTAGTTAAGAACCAAAATCATATGCGGGGTTTTTTTGTTGTCGTTGTTAACAGGGTCAGTTAATTTAACTTAATTCATGGAAAGAATTGATTCCGGATTAAGTGCTACTCCAGGTGAGCCTTTCAAACCCTAAGAATGTGAGAGGATAACTGGGACATAAATGAAAATTCTTGGCAGGAGAAAGAAAGAAGGAACTGAGAGGGTGAAATACGGAAACTCCTGCAGTTTTTTAGGAGGAAGGCAGATGAAAAAGTCTGGGAGAGGGACTCCTCGTTATTGTTAATCACATTCTGGCACCCCATGATTTCACTTCAGAAGCAGCTGGTCTTCATGGCTAAGGGCAACTTCCAGTCACTCAAAGAGATGATTCAGTCTGAGTTATCACACAGGTAGATGGCATTGTCATTGTGTATAACAGACTCTACTGTAGGTGACTGGAATGGTGAATACAGCAGGACCACACCAGTCCTATTTACCAGTGTATATCCAGCCACTAGCATGGCTCCTGGCCCATGTATTGAGCGGGATGAAAAGGTAAAAGGAGGAGTATAAAAGAAGAGTCAATGTCATATAATTCTAAATATTTACACATTTCACAAACTAAAAATGGTAAATATGTAGATAATAGTCTGAACTTTAAACTACCTGGGAACTTAAAAAAATCTTGAGGCTTAAGCTTTGCCTTAGACAAATTAAATCAGAATCTGGCAGTGGGATCCAGGCATCAATACTATTTTTTTAAAAGAATTTATTTATTTACTTAGTAGAGAGAGAGAGAGAGCCCAAGCAAGGGGAGCAGCAGAGAGAGAGGGAGAAGCAAGCTCTCCACTGAGCAGGGAGCCCAATTCATGGCTCGATCCCAGAAGCCTGGGATTGTGATCTAAGCCAAAGGCAGATGCTTAACCAACTGAGCCCCCCATGTGCTCCCAGACATCAACATTATTTTTAATAATCTTTCCAGGTGCTTCCACCAGGCGGCTAATGCTGACAAGAACTGACCTAGACCCAAACCAATGTGGTCCAAAAGAATGACTAATACAAAGGAACATATGATTGCCTCATGGGTCAATACTTTTTTTTAAAAATACATTTAGTCATTCATTTATTCAACAAACATACAGTGATAGCTATAGCAGGAAATGTGACTGATACAAAGACTTATAAGGTAGACAGGCTGTACTTAAATAGCTTATAGTCTTATAAAATAGATAACCATATTCTGTGTTAGAAAGTCTTATAACAAGTTACAGATAAAGTACATTGGAAGTTATTAGGACAAAGACGTTACTTTCAATGAGAGATTCTGGGTGGTGTTTCCCAAAAAAGGGGTAATTGAATACATTGTATGAGTACAAATAAGGCATATAGAAAATGTTGTGTTTATTTATTCTTTTTAAAAAAGTGTTTTGTTTATAACACGGAGGACATGGGGAGATGGAGAGGAGAAGGGAGTTGAGGGAAATTGGGGGGGAGATGAACCATGAGAGACTATGGACTCTGAAAAATAACCTGAGGGTTTTGAAGGGGCGGGGGGTAAGAGGTTGGGGGAGCCTGGTGGTGGGTATTATGGAAGGCACGCATTGCATGGAGCACTGGGTGTGGTGTAAAACTATGAATTCTGTTACGCTGAAAAGAAATAAAAAAAAATAAAGCTTTGCTTTACTTAAAAAAAAAGTGTTTTGTTTAATATCAATAGCTGTTACAACGTGGCACAGTATGGATGTCATTTTAGATAGATCATTCATCCATTGAGATTTCCATGTCAAGATATAAAAATAATAAATCATAGAAGTAAGACTACTTAGAAATAGTTGAAGATGAATTTGCTTTCAAGTTATTTCACCACGTATTTTTATACCTGAATGTCTAAATTCTCAACCTCCATTTTTTTAAAGGAAGGATAGTGATTACTTAAAAAGCCACATATTGAAACTTAACTCACTCCAGTGGTTTAACTTACAAACTTACAGTATTCAATCTACTTTGCCATTGGTACTAATACATTAGAACCTGTCCTGCGCTACCTGTGTATTTAGGAGCACACTAACTTATGACCTTCAATGCCTATTGGAATAATGAGCCATGATTTGCTTTCTCTGGCATTTTCTATTCTAATAGATTCAGCAATAGTAATAGGCAAACACACATGTATAATTCCCAAGTAGAGGTCAATCTGTTTTCACCCATATTCCACAAAAGTACATTCATGCATTTCTCACCCTTAATGCTCTGTCTTGCCCCTACCTTCTAATTTCTACTCCAAGAAAAGAAATGCAGGATATTGCTGGGTTGGCTCAGTAAGGCTTCAGGACTTAGGTCACATCACTTCTTCTTTCATTCACTCAGGAAATATTTACTGAGCCATATTATGCTTCACTACTTCTCAGCACTGGAAACAGAATAGTATATTAAAAAGCCAGAAAAAAAATCTCCACTAAATGTATTTTATATTTTAGAGGAAGATAAAGACAATAAACAAGGTTAATTGTTACAATATGTAATATTTGAGATGTTAAAAATGCTAAAGAGAAAAATAAAGCAGGGCAGGAGATAAAAATATTAGTGGGGTTGATGTTAGTTACCAAGATGGCAGTATAAGAGAACCCAGCCTCTGTACCTCTACAAAGATCAATGATTACACAGCTTTTCATGAATAAAAACAGCTCTTGGAGAGCTCTGGAGTCTATTTAAGAAACTTCAGCAACACAATGAAACAAAAAATCAGAGACAAACGGTACAGAAAGAGAAGGAAGACAACTTCATTTTTCCTGCATTAACCCACTCTCCAAGCTGCCATTGTTCTGTGCCAAAAGAGATCTGCCATGCTAGAAAGAGTTCCCTTGAAGGGAAAGAAAGTATGGGGTGAGCAATCAGCTTACTCAGCTTTTGGAAAGGAGATTGTACAATGGTTCCACTTCAGTTTCATCTCACTCAGACCACCACATCTGAGACATATAGAGACAGACAGGGAAAAAAAAAAAAGAAAGAATAGCAGCCACACAGTAGGAATGATTGCAATTCACAGAGACCTGCTTGGCAAACAAACCCAACTGCTTTCTCCACTGAGGGAAACAATGCCCAGTAGAGATACTGTAGATCTCCTGCAGATTTCACCATCTTTCTGCCTGATGTGAAGTGCCTGAGGCCCTCCTCTTCAACAACCCCATCTGAGCCCATGTACACTGCACCAGCAGCCAGCTCAGGCCTCTGTGGCTGGAAGGGAGCAAAATGTCAGAGTAGACTCCTGGATCTGGCCCCCACTTCTGTGTACTTGCTCAGGGCAAGAACTTCCAGCTGTGCATCTGCATGCTGCTGGCCTGACATCTGTCACCATCCTCCATCATGCAAGCACACCTGGGGGAAGACTGAATAGCCACATACCTGACATTCAGGGCCCTACAGGCATTTGTGGGCATGAATCAGGCCCTGTCCACTATCATAGTGTGTGCATCACTGTGCTCACCTGATGTTAGTCCTTTTAGTTGAGCACCTGCCTATCTACAGCCCAAACCATATCACCAGCTTTCAGGGCCATGTGCCAAAGATTAAAATAAACTGCCATCATAGTATGCGCTGATATCCAGGGCCTCTGCAGCTACCAGTGTGTCTGCAGTTGGCTTTGGTTCTTGATTTTTGCCCAGATCCCTATAGTACATTTGTGTCTGCAAATGGTCCCTGCCATTACACAGGCACCTGTAGCTGGCTCACAGTTGAATGTGTGCATACCAGACTTTAGTCACCACTGATGGCTGCCCTGGTTTCTGGCTGCTATAGCTAGAGATACTGCTGAGGACACCAAGAGCTTTTGCAGACTCCCTTGTGAATCCCCTATAAATACCCACCAAGGACTATAGGGTTTTTAATGGTGTGGACACCAATGGCAAAACCAAAGAGGCATCATGGCCCTAGGGGACACCACATGCCCTCTCACTTGGTGCCCTGGATTGTTACACCTGAGATCATAGCATACTTCAGTGTTCCCCTACCTGTAGGTGAAAGTCTTCCCTTACCAAAACCAGTCCATAAATTCTGGAAGAAGTGAATCCTTCTTCATATGTGTGGACACCTATGAAAACCTATAGGGGTAACAAAAAATTCAGGAAAATGTGACTCTACCAAAGAAGTCAGAAAACTTTAAATAACTGACCCCAAAGAAATGTAGAATTAGGAATTACCTAATGAATAATTCAAAATAATTGTTCTAAAAATGCTCACAGGGCTATAAAAAAAAACACAGATAAATGATTTAATGATTTCAGGACATTAATAGAAAAACAAAAGGAGAAGTCCAATAAACATAGAACCATAAAACAAACAAACAAAAAGAACCAAACAAATTTTGGAGCTAAAGAAAACAGTGGCTGCTGAACTGAAGAATTCAGTAGAGATTTAGTCGTAGACTTAACCAAGCAGAAGAAAGAATAAGTGAATTAAAATACAGATCAATTGAAATTATCTAATTGGAGAAAAACAAACACAAATGTGAAAAGGTATATGCACCCCCCCCCATGCTTATTGTAGCATTATTTATAATAACCAAATTATAGAAGCAGCCCAAGTGTCCATCAATAGGTGAATGGATAAAGATGGGGGGGGATATATATTCATATATTCATATATATACATATGCATATATATGAATATTACTCAGCTAAAAAAATAAAGAATGGAATCTGGCCATTTCCAACAAGGTAGATAGTTCTAGAGAGTATATTGCGAAGTGAAATTAGTCAACCAGAAAAGACAAATACAATATAATCTCACTCATATGTGGAATTTAAGAAACAAAACAAATGAACAAAGAAAAAGACACCAAAAAAATAGACTCCTCACTGTAGAGAACAACCTGGTTCTAGAGAATATAATACTAGGTGAAATTAGTCAGCCAGAAAAGACAAATATAATGTAATTTCACTCATATATGGAATTTAAGAAACAAAACAAATGAGCGAAGAAAAAAAGAGACACACCAAAAAACAGACTCCTCACTGTAGAGAACAAACTGGTGGTTACCAGAGAGCAGGTGGGTGGGAGGTTGGGAGAAACAGGTGAAGGAGATTAAGAGGACACTTATCATAATAAGCACTGAGTGATTCATAAAGTTGTTGAATCAGAATACTGTACACCTGAAACTGGTATAATACTGCATGCTAACTATACTGGAATTAAAATTAAAAACAAAACAAACCAACATAACAAAAAGCTAAAAACGGAAATACCATATGATCCATTAATTCCACTTCCGGGTATTCACCCAAAGAAAAGAAAAAAACACTAATTTAAAAAGATATGCACAACCTATATTTATTGCAGCATTACTTACAATAGCCAAATTATGGACAACAAAAGTATTCATCAATAGATGAATGGGAAAAGAAGATGTGAGGATATATTAAATACTACATAATAATATCTAATATTTATATATATATATATATATATATTATCTCCATAGAAAAGAATGAAATGTTGCACCCAACATTAGAGCCCTGATATATTAAGTAAATACTAAAAGATCAAAAGGGAGAAATATAAAAAAATGCAGGAATAGTAGAGGTGTTCAGTACCCTCTGTGTTCAGTACATTTTAAGAATGGATAGATCCAGACAGAAGATTCACAAGGAGAGATGCCTGGGTGGCTCAGTCGATTAAGTACCTGACTTTGGCTCAGGTCATGATGCCAGGGTGATTGGATAGAGCCCTGCACTGAGCTCACTGTTCAATGGGGAGTCCCCTTGTTCCTCTGCCCCTCCCCCTGCCCATGGTCTCTCTCTCTTTCAAAGATATGAAATCTAGAAAAGAAAATTTACAAGGAAGTGTTGGAATGGATCCATACTTTAGACCAAGTGGACCTAAGAGACATGTACAGAACATTCCATCCATCCAACAGCACCATAAACATTCTTCTCAAGCACAAATGGAATATTCTCCAGGATAGAGCATATGAGAGTTCACAGAATAAATCTTAGCAAATTTAAAAATACTAAAATCACAAGTTTGTTTTGTTTCCCCCTGATCATAGTGGTATAAAATTAGAAACTAATAATGTGGAAAGCTGGAAGATTTACAAATATGTGGAAATTAACACACTCCTGAAGAAGTAATAGGTCAAAGAATAAACCAAAAGGGGAATCAAAATAGTATCTTAATATGAAGGAAAAATAACATAAACATAAAATCTATGGGATGTCTCAAAATCAGTTTTTTTTAAAAGATTTTATTAATTTATTTGACAGAGAAGGACAGCAAGAGAGGGAACACAAGCAGAAGTGGGAGAGGGAGAAGCAGGCTTCCCTCCAAGCAGAGAACCCAGTGTGGGGCTTGATCCCAGGACCCTGGGATCATGATCGGAGCTGAAGGCAGAACCTTAATGCCATGCAGGCAGCCCATCAAAATCAGTTCTAAGAGAGGTTTAACTCAAGTAAACTACTTAACTTTACATCTCACAGAACTAGAAGAAGAACAAACTAAGGAAATCACAATGATTATATTTGAAATAAATGAAATAGAGACCAGAAAAATACCAGATAGTTATAACCAAATAGTTATACATTAACAAATTGGATAAATTAGATGTTTAGATGTTCTAAATTCCTAGAAACAATACAACTTACCAAAACTAAATGATGAAGACATAAAAATTCTGAACAAACCAATTACTAGTAAGGTGAATATATCAGTAATAAAAAGCCTCCCCACAAAGAAAAGCCCAGGATCAAATAGTTTCACTGGTAAATTCTAACAAATATTTAAATAATTAGCACCAATCTTTCTCAAATCCTTTCAAAGAATTAGAGGAGGGAACACTTACAAAGTCATTTTAAGAGGTCAGCATTACCCTGATACTAAAGCCAGGTAAAGACACTACAAGAAAAAGAAAGCAAAACAAAAAACTACAGAGCAGTAGTTCTGATCAATACAGATATGTAAATTCACAACAAATATTAGCTCACCAAATTCAACAGTATGTTAAAAGATCATACATCCTAATTGAGTGGTTCTCCATGCTCCCCTCCCCCCCAGAATGTAAGGATGGTTGAACAACACAAATCAATAAATGTGATATACTAGAATAATAGAAGGAAAGATAATAATAGATGCAAAAAAAAAGCATTTGATGAAATACATTATTTCATGATAAAAATGCTTAGCAAATTGGGTAAAGAAGGAACGTATCTCGGCATAATAAAGGCCATATATGACAAACCCACAGATAACATCATACCAAAATGATGAAATGTTGAAAGCTTTTCCTCTGAGATCAGGAACAAGACAAAAGTGCCAACTCTCACCAGTCCTACTCAACATAGTGCTGGAAATCTTAGCCAGAGCAATCAGTCAAGAAAAAGAAATAAAAGGTATCCAAATCAGAAAGGAAGTAGAAAAGTTTTCTTTGTTGAAGATGATAGGCTCTTTCATGTAAAAAATCCTAAAGATTTCATCAAAAAGCTGTTAGAACTAATTGATGAATTCTGTATATTTGTAGAATAAAAAAATAGCATACAGCATGCCCTAACAATGAAATATCTGACAAAAGAATATTTTGAAGCTTTAAGAAAGAAAGAAATACTGACATTTTCATCAAAATATATAGACATAGAGGATTATGCTAAACAAAACAAGTCAATGAGACAGAGGCAAATACTGTGTGACATTCGTTATATGTGGAGTCTAAAAAAACCAAACAAACTCATAAAATAAAGAGTAGAATGATAGTTACTAGGAATGGGGAGTGGGAGAAATAGGGGCATGTTGTTGAAAGGGTGAAACTTTCAGTTATAAAATGAGTAAGTTCTGTGGATCTGATGTATAGCATGGTGATTATAGTTAAAAAGACTGTGTTAGATACTTAAAAGCTGAGAGAATAAATAGGACATGATGGATATATTAGCTAATGCAATGATAATCATTTTTGCAATATATAAGCATATCATTAAATTAAAGTGTTTTACACCTTAAAATTACAACATGCTGTAGGTCAGTTATATCTCAATACAGCTGGGGTGGAATATCAGAGGGGGAATTTGAGTGGCCATTGCAAAGGAAGCTAAAGAAGACTTCACTGAGAAAAAAAAATGATATTGTAGTGAAAATATGAATAAAATTAGGGAATAAGGAATTTAGATATATTTGAGGAATGAGCATTTTTGACAGAGGTTACAAGGTATTTGCAAGTATAAAAGTCCTGTGCTAGAGTTTTTAAAATGAGGCAAAATAAATAAATAAATAAATAAATAAATAATGTTTCCAGAGACTTGTAAGAGATATGTTATAGAAATAGAAGTGAGAGACAGCTCATGCAAACTTTATAGACAATTGTACAGGACTACTCTTGGGGAGTACTCCTGTTTCTACTCTAGGGAAAGTGAGTAGCTTCTGGAGGTTTTGATTTTTGTTGGTTTTCTCCTTGGAAAATCACTGTTGTGGTTATTAGCACCAGAGGTAAATCTTGCTTGTGTTTACGCTCCTTATAATTGGAATTATGTAGGATGTGCTCTTTTGTTTCTGACATCTTTTGCTCATTATTGTGTTTTGTTACATCTATCCAACTGTGTGTACAGTTGTAGTTCATGCATTTGTATTACATTGAATAGATGCAATTTTCATATCCATTATATGCATGTTTGAGTAGGTTGCAGTTTGGGGATATGGTGAATATGTGCCCTTATGAACATTATTTTGGAAAACACTTTTCAGTGTACTGTATATATAGCAGGAATTGACTTTTTGGTTCAGCTGTTCTGTACATACTCAGCTTTCTCAGTGGATGCAGTTCAGTGATGCTAAAACAATGTTTGGGAAGTCTAAAATTTGAGATGAGCCTGGGCAGGTTGTCAGGGCAAAGAGATGGAGACGGTGACTATGATGTAGAAACAGGGTGGTCTGATTTTCTACATAATGGAGGGATGAGGAAGGGTTTTACAAATTGAATGGCATAAACAAGATTACATTTAAATAGATAATCCTGGAAGTTCTGTGAGGGAAATTTAAAAGGAAGAAACAGAACACAGTTGTAGTTGTCTAGAGAAGAAAGGTAGCAGAGACAGGGAAGAGAGAAGAGCTTCCAGAAAAAAATTAGGGGTCTTGGTGATTGATAGATGATACAGAGGGGTGGGTAATGGAGAGAGAGAGAGAGAGAGTGGGCAGAGAGTCCTTGCACAGCATCTGGGGTGACTATTTGGTGCAGGGGTCTAAAACAAGAGACTAGAGAGGAAGTCTAAGTTCAGGAAGAAATTAATGAGTGTAGTATTAGACATGTTGAGTTCAAGATGTTAAATGAACATCACAGATTTCTGGCAGGTATTTGATATAAAAGTTTGAAGTTGCCTTCCTGGTCCAGCCAGAGATAGACATTTTAGAATCATTAATGTAGTTTTGTTTCAGAAACCATGAAGGTGCAGAGGTGACTTGAAAAGCAATGAGCTAAAGGTAGAAACCTAAGGAACCACAGCATTTACTGGGGCCGATGGGGGTTCAGAGTCAGGCATCCACAAAGACATAGAGACAGCTGTAGCGTGAAGGCAAGAGGAGAAGTAGGTTTTAAAGAAATGAACCAGTTGGGACGCCTGGGTGGCTCAGTTGGTTAAGCGGCTGCCTTCGGCTCAGGTCATGATCCCAGCGTTCTGGGATCGAGTCCCACATTGGGCTCCTTGCTCGGCAGGGAGCCTGCTTCTTCCTCTGCCTCTGCCTGCCACTCTGTCTGCCTGTGCTCTCTCCCTCTCTCTCTGACAAATAAATAAATTAAAAAAAAATTAAAAAAAAAAAAAGAAATGAATCAGTTGACAAATGAAACAGAGAATGGATCCATGAAAGATAGGGTCTGTGAAATAGCCATTGGTTTTGACAGCTAGGAAGTTATTAATGACTTTAGTGACAGCAATTTTGTTTTGAGTTGTGGGGGCAGAAACCAGCTTAAAGACTGAAAGTGCGGAAATGGTTAAGTGCAATACTGGAAGGGAATAAAGTCTGTCCTCTCAAGGAAATTGCATAAGAAAGATGGCCAGGTTGGGGTGGAGGCTGTGCAACTAGGAGAAATAGGATCATGAAATTGTTATTTTATTATTCTTTATCTTTTTATTTTAGTCTTAGGATGGAGGACATGAGGGCGCTTTAAAATACGAACAGAAGGAGTGAACTAGCATCATATAAGAAACTAAAAATACAGGGAAAATGGTCGTAAGGATTGGGGAAATAGTCATCAAAAAGAATATGTGACAGGGATCCTGGGAGGTTCAGTTGATTAAGTGTCTGATTTTTTATCTCAGCTGAAGTCTTGATCTCATGGTTGTGAGTTCGAGGCCCATGTTGGGTTCCATGCTATCATTATTTAGCTTTTTCCTTTTATGATGGTTTCCAGAAATCTCATTTTCATATGAGGCCAACTTCACCTACATATGTTACATGTCCTGGTCCACATTATGCTATATAATGATAACAATATTGACCATAAGTAAAACTGATTGAGTGTTCCCTATGGCCTAGTCAGTGTTACATGTTTTATATATTATTTATGATTGAGAAACAACCATTCAGGTCAAAAGTATTCACCCAACTTATAGATGGGAAACTGAGTCTCAGAGTGCTATAAATAAATTGCCTAAGGCAACATTGAATGAATAGCTGCCAGTATTTAAATCCAGCTCTGCCTAGATCCAAAGTCTATATACTTTCTGCTATATCAGGCTGACCTGACTCACTTATTTGTATATAAAATTATATACCGCCTTGATAAGGATCTGGCAGTGATCGGTCCCTTTCTGAGCTGTTGAAGGAGGTAAAAGCTTGTTGTCTCCAATGCATCTGCTTTTAGGTCCTGAGAGTAAAGAGTGAGCTATCTGTAATGCTAATCGTCTCTTGATGCACTAAAGCAGATACAACTTCAATAAATCAAAGAAGCGTTCCTCTGTCCCTTCCAACTGTCCATAGCAAACTATTTGATGCATGAGTTTTCTGAACCTTCTTTGTTACTAGATTGGCTATTTGGGGTGGCTTTCTAACAAAGGATGCTACCAGCCTTAAGATATAATAAAGCATTGTATTACTTTTATGGCCTTAGTTTATTTGAGCTTGGCTTGGCTGAATTTTAGCTAATATATTTTACAAACAATCTGTATTTTAAGTAAGTACCTTTTAAATTTCACTGCTGCTTCTTTATAGAGGCATTTGGAAGAACAAAGGGAGGACTCTGTATGTATGAATCATGTCATTAGAGAGATTGTTCTCTGACACAGGTAAATTGTACATACTGCAATGAATGGCCCTCCCTTGAAGGCTATGGCCATGTTTTACCAAAGACACTCCTGGGCAAAGTCATGGGCCAAATGCACTCTCTTAGGGAAAGAAAATAATGTTTGTGAGATCCAAGCTGAATATAAATATTGACTATTCTTCTTGAGTAGCAGATGGAGAAACCCTCATAACATAAGGATGACAGGGTGTGTGGGCGGACATGCCTGGCCCTTATGACTCTACCAACAGCTTGATGGTGTCCATTTCAACTGCAACCTTTCTAATGCACATTTTGAACATGCTTATTGATTTTAAAAGAATGAAGCTTTCCAAGTCAGATGTTGTTCACCTGTGGTTATGATGTTTTCTTAAAAAACAAAAGCATAACGACCCATCACACCTTGATATTGTAGGCAAAGGAATGCACCAAGGACTCTTGCTTGCTCCTACCTTTTACTGACACTCGAAATGTCAGACTGACTTGTATAAATATTGTGTACAATTGTCCATTGAATTATATTATTATTATTTTTTAAATTTTCCTTTAACTTACTCATTTAACAAATATTTGGTGCCTATTCTGTGCTAGAACTTAATATGCAGTTTTGAATTGAATACATTGAGATCCTTACCTTGTGAATTCAGCATTCTTGTTGGGAAGAAACTTCAAGCAAAGAAATAAAAACATATACAACATTAAAATTGTAAGCAGTATGAGGAAGTCCAGAGGGCCAAGAGAGCGTGTAATGGGGGAGATGTAATTTTTATTAGTAAAGACATCCTTGGGGAAGTTGCTATTCCAAAGGAAACTGGGCGTAGGAGTTTAACGAGGTCAAGAGTAACCAGGAGAATTTTCTGTGCTATTCCATTCCATATAAAACTCAGTAGGACCACGTATTATTGAAATGGGTCTATGTGTTTTGAGATATCCCAATCTATGCTTCAAGGAGGTTGATGCAAGAAGAACATCAGCTTTCTTTGAAGACATTATTATGTGCCACAGACTTTCCACATCCTGTCCCATTTGCTCCTCACTGTAGGCCACTAATATTGATGTTATTATCCCCATTTTAAGTGCAAAACAAAAAAACAAAAACTGTGGTTGAGATTGAGTAAATAGATGATCTAGGGTAATGTCTTTAGGAAGTGATTGTTTGGGAATGCCAACAAATTCTTTTCATCCCCAGTATGGTTCAAAATGTATCCCAATAAGACTTAATTCCATGAGAGTTAGTATTATGCACACACACAAGAGAAGGTCATACACACACATGCATACACATAGACATCTGAGATCTCTTGGTTAAATACATTTGGCAATTTGAAGGTAAGAAATGCTAACCTAGCTTGTAGTACAGTGTGCCCAGTGACTCTCCAAGAAAGGTGCTGAGAGTTTAGAGGGTTAATAATTAGCACCCCACTTCCAATCTCAGTGCAAAATGAATTTAAAGATAAACATAAGGGTCAGACAGATGGCAAACAAAATACCAGCTTTGCTAGCTACAAAGCTCAATTGGAGGACCTGGCTTTAGATGTGTTCCCCTGCTGACCTCGTTAATACTTCCCGTCAGAATTAAATTTATACAGCCAGTCTCTGGCAAGGCTGGACAACAAGCAGTCCACGCCTACAGCATCTGGCTTATGCAGAAACCAAGACCAGGGTGGACCCCTCCTGCAAAGATGCACATATGAAAATAAGAGAGACAATGTGGTTAATTGGAGCATCATCAGCTCCTTTTCCCAAGTACGTTTGTCAGAAAAGTAATTCTTTCCCAGGAGACTAAGCTGTCAGGGAGAGAACAGTTAGGAATATTTTTCCAATGGAAATTTCTCCATGTGGAAATGGGAAGGCCAAGGGAAATGAATTTCTCAACTTACAAGAAATAGACAGTATACCCTTGATTTTTAGAATAGATTATATTCTTTACAGCAGTTTTAGTTTCATGGCAAAATTGAACGGAAGCTATAAAGAGTTCCTATACACCCTTAGGGGAAAGATATTTTTCTTCACATTTCATGCTAAAACAACATTTGAGCACTTAACTCTCTGCTGTGAACTTCCTATGCATTAATTTAATGTTCACAACAGTCTTAGGATGGGAGTACTATTATTCTGTAATATTTTATTTATTTGTGAAAGACAGAGTGAACACAAATGGAGGGGAGGGGCAGAGGGAGAGGGACAGGGAGAAGCAGACTTCCTGCTGAGCAGGGAGCCAGACGTGGGGCTCCATCCCAGGACCCTAGGATCATGACCTGAGCCAAAGGCAGATGCTTAACCGACTAAGCCACCCAGGCATCCCGAGAGAGATACTATTACTAATCCTAGTTTACAGATGAGAAATCTGAGGCATAGGAAAGGGTCAGACAGCTGGAAAAGGGCAGAATCTGGATTTCATCCCTGGTGGATGCAGTCTCCAGAGCCCATACTCTAAGTCAATGCCCTATTTTGCCTTTTATCTATAATATAACACTTCATAATCTTTAGTTTTGATGAACTTTTTTTTTATCATTAATGTTCTATAGTTTAAAGAGCCCATGACTGTAGATAGGCACCTGCTATCCACGTAACATTAGCCTGAACCCAGACAGACATTCATAAGGAAGGGTGTCAATGGATATTACTCCAGATTTTTAATGATATTACCCTCTTTTGAAGACTACATGTGTCACCCTTGCTTAAGCATTTTAGGACACATTCTAGAAGTCTAAGCACAGTGAACATTTGCCTTCACTTCTCCATTGCCCATCTCCTGTGCTACTTTTTTAGTGATTCCCCATATTTTTATTATTTTTTTAAGATTTATTTATTTATTTGACAGAGAGATCAGAAGTAGGCAGAGAGGCAGGCAGAGAGAGAGGAAGGGAAGCAGGCTCCCTGCTGAGCAGATGCCGGGCTCGATCCCAGGACCCTGAGATCATGACCTGAGCCGAAGGCAGAGGCCTTCTGAGCCACCCAGGTTCCCGATTCCCCATATTTTTAGTCTGATCCTTTTGAAATTGGTGATGATAGCCTTGACCAAAATAAGGAAAAAAAAAAAGAATCATTTTGTAGCACAAGTTGCTAAATTATTGCCCATCAATTTTTGCTAGGAAATTTAATTAATTATTGAGTAAACATGGCTTCCTATTGATTCTGTGTTGATTACTTTCTGATATGAAAAATGGAACCACGCCATAATGTCATTTGAGCACAGCAGACTGAAGGCTCTATTGGGGAACAAATAAAATAAAGGATATTGGCATTTCTGTAGAAGGAGGGGAGGGTATCTGTATCTAAGTGAAAAGGCTATCTTTCTACAATATCAAAAGTAAAATGATAAAAATATCACAAAGTGTGATAGGAAGGAAAAGTCATATTAATGACAAGGTTTGGATTACACAGAAGATTTCATTAGTCACTGATCTTCCTGATGAGAGCACGGTGCCTTTATTAAAAGTCTATTTACAATAAATTGGCTACTTGGAATTAGCTCTAAATGCTCCATGTAAACTCTGGTTTTCAAATCAAAGGAAGGAAAGGGTAATAATGTTTACCATCATGCAGATTAAACAAACTCTCTCAGAAATTCATCTAGACAGCATCTCCCCACCTGGAATTCACCAATTCTAGTTTCTGTGTGTGTTTAGTAAGGAAGCTTTATACCACAATCACTCTAATGTAAGGAGGCTTTACACTACAATCATTATTATAAGAAAACTTGCTTGACCAGATTTAGCAAAAATCTAAAATTTGTGAATTAATTTTAATAAACTTTTAGGGATTTTCTTGAATTTTACACAGAACCTGCATTTACCTCTAAAAAGACAATGTCCCCTAAACTTATTTTTGAGGCCAAGCCTGCAAATGGGGGAATAAAAGAGCCTCAGATGGCTCTTTTGGAAATACATGTTGGGTATTTAGTTATAAATCCTGCAAAAATGCATGGATTCATTTTCCCATGAGCAAATGGATTGGCAGCTTTATTTTATGCTTTATTGAAATTAAAATGTCAGAGAAAGTCTGAAATGTTCATGCTGAAACTTTATTTCTTTTAAGAACTGTGCAACAGACTAGTTTCCAAAGGATTATTGCTGAAACTTCATGGTTCATATAAAGTGAAGGGGATTTAAGCATTAAAGAAGTTCTTCTCCAGCTAAAAATGTGCTTTATACCAAATTCCAGACACTATTACATATGTTTTTCTATACATTTTCCACAATCATAAGATTTTCAAGTTGCATATTGAAGAGTTGTTATTAAATCCAAAGCTTAATTTAGAATGAATGACTAGTGGATTCTAAATTGTATGATCTTAAAAAGGTGCTGTTATTTGGGATGGAAACTAAGCAAGTTTCCTTCTCTAAAGGTATTATTGTTTTGTAGGTCTAACAATTTAAGCTCAGTATGTATGTAAAGTAATTTCATTGAAACTACATAGACACTAGATCCAACAAATTGTATATCAAGCATAATAACAATATTAAAATAGAGATTACTAATCATTAATAACTTAACATGTGTAAACTCACATTGATATGATGGTCCTCCTTTAATGGGCTTCTAGCCACTCTTTTATAGCCTTTTATGTATTGTTAATTCGCCACCCCCTCTTTTTTAGCAGTGAATGGAAAATGTTTCTGTTGCCTTAGTATCTTTAATATGAAGCAGAATTCCCAGCTTTACTTTTCCTTCAAAACTCATTAGTTCTGTGCTATGTAATTTCATAATGCATTTGGCTACTGTGAACTTTTGACAATTCAAAAGTCAAAACCCCCCTCCCTTTTTATTCAGACCCTGCCTCTCCCTTCCCTTCCTTTGAAAAAATACAGTGATTCTGAATTCTCCAGCTTATCTCTAAAATCATAATTCCCTCTTTTCCTTTTTGAGCCTTATTCTATTGGATCTGGGAGAAATGGTTTCTGCTGACAACCCTCTTAAGAGATGATCAGTGATAAGTTGCTAGTGCACAGTTACTCACATGGCCTAAGTCCTTAGAGTTTCTCACGGGCACTAGCACTGTTCCTAGGAGCATGCTAACGGGTACATTTACTCACTGATCTGTAATGCCACTATTACTTAGCATGAAACAGACAATTCTGAAATAGTTGAATCAGTGAAGATGATATATTTCTGATTTTTTAAAAATATTGATTTGGTATATATCTGGAAAAATTTGAAACAATTATTCAGATGAATAGAATAGAGTTCACAAATAAGAATGATCACTATTTTAAGAGTAAAATATATCATTTAATGACTGGAGAAATTGAACCTTGACCAAGTTCACTCACAGACTTGAATGAATAAGCTGAAATGTACCCACACACTATAAAATTTGAATAAGTATCATTTAAAAATTGATGCTAGGGGCACCTGGGTGGCTCAGTGGGTTAAAGCCTCTGCCTTCGGCTCAGGTCATGATCCCAGGGTCCTGGGATTGAGCCCCGCATCGGGCTCTTTGTTCAGCAGGGAGTCTGCTTTCCTTCCTCTCTCTGCCTGCCTCTTGCCTAGTTATGATCTCTGTCTGTCCAATAAATAAATAAAATCTTTAAAGAAAAATTGATGCTATTGGCAATGTAAGATAAAGTCTACTGATCTGTTTTTTCATGATGAGGATGAATCAAGGTGAACCAACCCTGCTTTCCCTAACAGCCCTCAAATGTTTCAAGATTAAAGAACCTGAAAAAATGACTCCTCGTTATTGAAGCTATTTGAGACACTAAGAGTCTGGTTTGACAAAAGATCGTGTCTTTATTATTAATAAAATGGTAGATGCAATCATGGATAATGACCATTCTTACTCTTTTAAACTTCTTTGTACAATCCCAGACAACTGAGTCTGTGCTAGCAATGACTCTGGTCAGCCAGGAAAACAGAAGGGCCAGGCTCAGTGCCCCAGTCACTGGTAGTCCAGGTCTAGCTGGGGTCCCTGGTTGACAGAGGTGGGCTTCTGGATTGTTATATACAATGTGAAGGATGTTATTCAATTTCATAGTAATGGAGAATTAATCTGGATTACAAGAAGAATGTGATTTACATCTTTGGGTTTATGAGCCCTCATTTGTGATTTGGAAATAATACATATTAGCTTCATTTACTTAACAGGATTTTTAATTAATGTAAAATCAAATGAGGGAATTGAATGTATTTTGTGAGATTTAAAGAGGCCATAAAAGGCAGGTTATTATTAGCACATTCCAAATAAACTTGTAATATATGACTAGTAGATGCTGCCTTTAAATTCTGGGAAGAAAGGAATCTGATTTTGCTATTTTGAGCTATGATAATCACTTCTTCTCCTTGAATTTGTTTTTATTTTTTTATTTTTTTTTAAGATTCTATTTATTTATTTGACAGACAGAGATCACAAGTAGGCAGAGAGGCAGGCAGAGAGAGAGAGAAAGGGAAGCAGTATCCCTGATGAGCAGAGAGCCTGATGCAGGGCTCGATCTCAGGACCTTGGGATCATGACCTGAGCTGAAGGCAGAGGCTTTAACCCCCTGAGGCACCCAGGCGCCCCCTGAAATTGTTTTTATTGATTCAGTGTAACACATGGCAGAAAAATACATATGCATTAACAAGTCTTTAAAACAATGAGTTTTGAATAAACACGGTGGTATTGGTGGAGTGGTGTAAGTAAGGAATGTGTGTCTCCTCGTTTTGGGGATGGAAGGGTAACTTACAGGCTTCCCTGTCTCAATAAACCACTATGTCCTTGAGAATTAAAAAAAAAAAAAAAAAGGAAGAAGAAGAAGAAGAAAGAAAGTGATAACCCAGATTGTTTAGCACTGAAAGCTGGTTGGTGAAGGTGACCATTTCAAAGCTATATTTTGCTCTTCTCATCCTTTACTTTTGGGTGGGTCAGGGAGGTATTTCAACTGCAGTGCTGGCATTTAGCTGTAGTTACAATGAATTGCGGCCATGATTGCCATTGTTTTGTGATGCCTGTGGTGTCATTACCAAGATGCGATTACCAATTGCTATATGAAATTAGTTATGCATGAAATGAATAGGAAACATAAATACTAGGAGGGAGAGTCTGAGCGCAGACTTCATCCTCATTGTCTTCCAGATCCACTGATGCTTATGCATAATGTGGTCATAAAACTTTAATTTATTTCAGAGTCATAGGACTGGAAGGGATCTTTAAAGGTCACCTAGGACATCCCCCTGTTTCCAGAACAAACCTAAATAGATAATGAATAAACCCTTTCCCTCCCCAGTAACAGATTAAAAAGCTAATGATTATAAGTTGAGATGGGGCAAAGGTGTGGTAGGAAGAGAAGCTTCTCACTGACCAAAGAGTATAATGTATGTTATATATACTATGCACCAAATTCAGGTGCATAGTATCATGACCTGATCTATATCTATATATATCTATAGGCTTTTAAATATTTTATATCAGAATATAATTTCAGCATAAAGCTTTTGGAAATTGTCATTTGTGTTAGGTGTCTTTTTAAGGAATGCCATGTTCATGAAATTTTGTATTAATTGAAATTTCTCAGTAGAATAGATAAAAGCTCCATGGAAATAGTTTTACAGCAACATATTCCACACACCAGCCCCCCTCACACATTCAAGTGCAGTGAATCACTGTAAAGCTCGACTTATAAAAATTAGATTTTTGTATATTGCATTCTTTTAAAATAGCACATACCTGTAGATTGTTTTAAAGATGAAATAATATTACTAGTAGTCTGTTTAGGTAAACAAAAACAAAAATAAAAACATTTCCCTTTCTTCTTCTTAGATACTTAATGAACTCCAGTCGATATGATTAATGATTTGGTATGAAAGAAGCAATCGTGTTCCATATTTTATCACCCCAGTCATGCAAATTGTTGACTACGTTACGGTTGGGTTGAAAACGTTGGTTCACTGTCCAACTTTCTCAGTTAAAATGAAGGACTACAGAGGACTCTGACAAACAGAAATTTTATGACCGTCTAACTGCTTTACGTGAAACTAAACAGAGAATCAAAGAAAGAGGAGTAGAGACATAAATGTGACCTGGTGTCTCTGCTTAGGAAACTGTTATACTGACATAAATGTTTGAAACGAAATATTACTCAAGAGAGACTTTTTTTCATACTTTTATGAAAATTGTGTTTGGTATGAATGACCCAGAATCCTAATATAATTATATATTGAAGACTGATTCATAAAGTGTGGCCAATATTTACTCACTTTCCATGATCCACTGTTCTCTTCCTCCACTGACTCTTCTATATAGAAACTAAACTATTGGGGTGCCTGCTTCCTCCTCTCTCTCTGCCTGCCTCTCTGCCTACTTGTGATTTCTGTCTGTCAAATAAATAATATCTTAAAAAAAAAAAAAGAAAAGATCCAGGATGGATAGCTCACATCCAAGTTGTGGAGGCTTTAACCTTAATATTTAAACTTACCTTCGTCTTCTCACTAGTAATTCTGATATTTTCAAACAACTCTTCCAGTCACAGAAATAATGTACATTTTTTTCATTTCATATTAATATGGGGAATCATAGCATTGACCTTTATTTGAGTTGAGCTGTGTTATTTTGACACCTGAATTGTCAAATGATTAACGTGGCTTTTGCTGTCCTCTCCTCCTTGCTTTGCTCTTCTGAGACTCTATAGATGCTGCTGATAAACCAATCTGCAGGATCTGTGGAAGCAATCTTCATGGAAACCAAAGGAAAACTATTAGGAAGCCTTGGCTAAAGAGTAAATTAAAGGATAGTAAAAGGGTGACCAACTCCAAAAGAGTAAGGAGTAGAAATTATTAAAATAGAAATTAATCTGGATGCATCCACATATTGGGACCAGGATACAGTTGTAACAAGTCTATTCCTTAAGCCAAACTTTCTTCACCGGTCATAAGCCATGCTAAATGTAATGGGGTCAAACTGCATGGTTGAAATGGGGAAGTGGCATGATTTGGTCTACCTTTTAAAAGGGTCACTCTAAAGGCTTCTAGGTGGCTCGGTCAGGTTAAGCATCTGCCTTCAGCTCAGGTCATGATCTCAGGGTCCTGGGATTGAGCCCTGCGTAAGGCTTCCTGCTCAGCGGGGAGTCTGAATCTTCCTCTATTCCTCCCCCGCCCCACTCATGTGCATGTGTGCTCTCTCTTTTTCTCAAATAAATAAGTACGATCTTAAAATAAATAATAAATAAAGGAGTCACTCTACCACTGGTTTGGGACTAGACCAAAAAGGGCAAAGGTAGATGCAGGGAGAAAATCAGGGGCCTGTTACAGCACGTACATGAGAGACAATCATAGTTGGGATCAGTGTTGCAGAGGAGGTGTTTATAAGTGCCTGAATATATATATATATATACATATATATATATATATATATAATTCCCCGTTTGTCTGAGGTTCCATTTTCCAAGGTTTCAGCTGCCAATGGTCAACTGTGATATAAAAATATTAAGTGGAAAATTCCAGAAACGAACAATAAGTTTTAAATTGTGCATCGCTTTGTGTAGCATGATGAAATCTTGAGCTGTCTCACTCTGTCCCACCTGGAGCGTGAATGATCTCTTTGCCAGCGTATCCAATGGACCAGCCTACTGGTAACTTAGTCGTCTGTCTTGATTATCAGATCAACCTTCATAGTAGCACAGTGCTTGTGTTCAAGTAAGTCTTATTTTACTTAATAAAGGCCCCAAAGTTCAAGAGTAATGATGCTGATAATTCCCAATATACCATAGAAAAGCTCTAATGTGCTTCCTTAAACTAAAAAGGTGAAAATTCCCAACTTCCTAAGAGAAAAAATCTTGGACTGAGTTTGCTAAGATCAATGGTAACTTTTATTACAGTATGTTGTTATAGTTGTTCTATTTTATTATTAGCTGTTGCTGTTAATCTTTTACTTGCGTACTTTATAAATTAAACTTGATCATCGATATGTACGTATAGGAGAAAACATAGTCTATATGGGTTCTGTACTCCCCGTGGTCTCAGGTGTCCACTGGGGGTCTCGGAACATATCCCTTGAAGGTATATACAACTGTAATATATATTTTGGAGTTTTGACTGACAAGATTTGCTACATATTGAATGTGGGTGTGAAAGCAAGAAAGGAATGAGTCATGGAGGCCCTATCTGTTGGGGCCTGAAGAGATGAGTAAATGGAAGTCTCTTTTGTTTAAAGAGGCAACACAGATCGGTATACACAGCTGAAAAGGGTTCAGGAGTTGTGTGTAGGTTGGGCCTTATATGCAAGTGATGAATCACTAAATTCTACACCCAAAACCAGTTTTACCATATATGTGGACTAACTAGAATTCAAATAGAAACTAGAAAAAAAAAGAGTTGTGTGCAGGACTTGCTCAGTTTGAGATAATCAAATGAAGATAAGATGGAGAAAACAGAATAGGAGCAAATGTTCAGAGGAGAGGTCTGGGAGGAAGATAGGTATTCAGAACTCATCAAGATACAAATGGCATTGGGGCACCTGGGTGGCTCCATTGGTTGAGCATCTGCCTTCGGCTCAGGCCACAATCTAGGGTCCTGGGATCAAACTCCCTCATGGGATCAAGTCGCTTCTCCCTCTGCCTCTGCTCTTCCCCCTGTGTGTGCTCTCTCTGTCTCCCTCTCAAATAAATAAATAAAATCTTTAAAAAAAATATTGATGGGATTTGAAGCCAGGAGTCTGTATGAGATCATCCTGGAAATCAGTACAAAAAAGCCAAGTTCTCAGGACAAAGTTCTGAATCATGTTAACATTTACACATCAAGAAAATATGGAATCTAGCAAAGGAGACACCAGACTGAGAGCTTGGAAGAGAACTAGGAATGGATGGAGTTCAAGGCTGATGGACGGGCTTGGGTGAGAGCTAGAAACTCACTCCAGAAATGAACAATTTGGATGGCACTAATGACTGACTGAATTAAGGCAAAAATAAATAAATAAATAAAGTAAAATTTAATGAGGCGCCCCTGGCTGGCTCAGTGGGTTAAGCCTCTGCCTTTGGCTCAGGTCATGGTCTCAGCGTCCTGGGATCAAGCCCCGAATCGAATCCGGCTCTCTGCTCAGCGGGGAGCCTGCTTCCCCCCACCTCTCTGCCTGCCTCTCTGCCTACTTGTGATCTCTCTCTCTCTGTCAAAATAAATAAATGAAATCTTAAAAAAAAAGAAAAGGAAAAAGAAATGAAAACCTAATTGAATATTATCAAGAGTGCAGGAGGTGATACATTGGAGATGATGACAAAATATTTTGAAAAATGTTATGAAGTGGAGGGGAAAAGGAAGCAGCGGGGAGAGCTGATCAATTGTAACAGATAAAACAAAAATCACTCCCTCCTGGTAATGGGGAGTTGGTGGGAAACACAACCTACTTGAAGTGCCTGTTCGAATTTGACATTACCCATTAAATCTTTTTCAATTAACACAGTTTGTAATTTATTTTCAATCATAAGAAGTTGTACATATTTTTGTATTTTGATTCGATACACAGCAGTTTAGGGTTTGGAGTTGCTTTAAATGTATATAATCTTCAAGAATGCAAAAATAAGGCAAGCTGATTTTTAATCTGTCACTTATTGCCCTCCTGGAATCTCAGAACCTGCACTAGAAGGAAGATCTAGCAACTTTTTCTCTAGTCAGGTAACCAGGTGTGGTTTTCAGTGTCATAATTTTATATTTGGGGCCACAAGAATAAATGTTTAAATGCTTTCTTCCATTAAGGCAAAAACAAATCTGAAGCTACTTGAGTAGGAGTTTTGTTTGTTCTTTGTTTTGGCTTTAAATCTTAATTAATTTATTTGTATATGTATCAGTATTGAGTCAGTTTATCATCCATCATCTATCTATTTATCTATCTATCATCTATCATCATCTATGGAGCCCCCTGCATAATATTTATAGCAAGTTTTTCACATTTCTGGCTTCTCCCCTTCCCCAACCGGCATTCTCAGAATATCTCTTCCTTAAGGAGATTTTTTAGTAAATATTTCTAATGCCACCCTTAAAACTATCTTAAAATGCCTGATTGCTTTTTGCCGAATAGTCTTTAAAACATAGAATTTTCCCTGAACTGAAAGCATTTATCCCTGTGTCTCCACTTTAAGTGATGCTTGTTCTGGAAAGTAAATTACTTTTCTTTCAGAAGACTTGCTCAATTTATTAAAATGTAACCTAAAGTTTGTGAGCTGATAAAAGACACAATAGGTGTGTACAGGTATTGTAATCTTCCTCAGAAAGGTTGATGCTGACTTGTGTGTGGTTTGCTGTCTCTCAAATGACTTCAGTGTTGCTCTGTCTAGTGTATAAACTGTAAGTCACTTTTATTTAACCCTTTATTGATGAAATATATTTCTCCCAAGAGAGTAAAGCTGGCCCAACTTGAGACACCTTTTAAGCAAAATCTGAGAAACACTAGTGACCCTCTCAAGTCTGCGAACACATGGACCCATCATTTAGAGAGCGCATTTAACGGGACTCACTTAACCAACCAGTTAGGTTGTAACTATGTAAAAACTGAGGTTCAGTCAGTTAACTTTAAAAAAAAAAAAAAAGAATTTGGAGGGCACTTAGGTGGCTCAGTGGGTTAAGCCTCTGCCTTTGGCTCAGGTCATGGTCTCAGGGTCCTGGGATCAAGCCCCGAATCTGGCTCTCTGCTCAGCAGGGAGCCTGCTTCCCCCTTTCTCTCTGCCTGCCTCTCTGCCTACTTGTGATCTCTCTCTCTCTCTGTCAAATAAATAAATAAAATCTTTAAAAAAAAAGAATTTGGCCATTTTTAAAAGCAGTTGCTTTAGCTGCTAAGCCTTTTTCATATCTTCATATCTTTCATATATTTATAATCTTATTTAATAAGATTATTATATAGATTTACCATGTGCCAGGGAGCTCTTCTAAACACTTTCCAAAGTTTAAATTATTTACGTCTCAAACAATTATATGAAATTGTTAATATTATAATTGCCATTTCAGAGATGAGGAAACTGAGGCAGAGAGCCAGTGAATAATTTTTCCATCATCACATGGTGGTACAATTGAGATTCAAACCCCTGGAGATATGCTCCTGCCTACCTGTGAATATCCACCTTGCTAGGCTGACTCTCAGACAATGGAGTTTAGTGTGTTTTATAATGTTTTATAATGTGGACTTTGGAGCCAAATGGCCTGGGTTCAGATCCTGTCTGTGCTGTTTCTAGCTTTGTGATCATGTGAAATTTACCTAAACTCTGCTTGCTTTAGTTCCTTCATCTATAAAATAAAGATAGTAATATATATAAGCCAGCCAGGATATTAATTAACATAGAGTCAAATTTATTAATCAGGAGTTATAGAGTTATGTTTTTTCTTATCTGATATTTGGCTCTAAGTTGACAAAATAAGACATGGCTGAGTAAATGCTTGAATTTTCAAGCATGTGTTATGAATTTACATAGATACAGCTAAAAGAAAATTGTCTCGGGAGGTTTAAAATCCAGCTGTGGGGAATGATGCACATTTCTTTTGTATTTTTCAAAAGTGGGGTGCACAGATAAGCAGCCTTTCCTAATACCCTTACAGTGTCTAACTTTAAGGTCTCTCCCTTTTTCATCAGGACAGGTGCTGAATTTAGAATCTCTAGAGAGCCAACTCACAGATGATGTTAGTATCTGAGGAGGAGCAGACGTTAAGTGTTCATAGAGTTTAACCACACCTTAATTGGAGTTCAGTTTTCTTGTATTTTGGGTTTGGTCGCCCCAACCCAAAGATTAGGGGGTCTCCTCTGAGGTTCTTGGCTAGCTCTCTCATGATTTATGGTTTTTATCAGCCTTCCATACTGATTTGCATATATACAAATATATACAGCCATTTGCATATGTATACATACATATATGTATACATACATATAACATATATAATATAAAAATATATGTATATAGAGATAGCTAATAGATATAATATGCTGATACATACATCTATCTATATGTACATTTTCCAAGTAGAGGCTATAATGCAGACTACAGAAGATATCTGGTCCTTAAAGCATATCCAATATAGACATTCTTGAGCTAGCCACAGTTTGGGGTTATATCCACTCCCTTTTCCAGAAATTAACTGCCAGAACCCTACTCAAAATTAATTTTAGAGCTTATACAAGTTAGCTTATAACTAACTTGAAGGAATACATATCTAAGATACATGGAAGTATCATTCTTTTGTAACTTAGAGTGTAATGTGTCTCTCTATGGATTTGTTATTGCCTCACCAAACACACCTTCAAAACATTGCTCAACTCTGTAATTTACCCACCTTCACCTTTACCTTTCAGAGTAACTTCATGGTCAATTGTTTTTTAAATCACTTTGATTTATGGCATATTTTTCTTTTATTCATACCCTACTTCAATTTTACCTTCATGAGTATCTGTGTTTTTGCAACAAGGGAAATATATATATGTTTATTTATTCATATATCCACACACACACACACACACACACACACACAATTATTGGCTGCCTTAATTAAAATAATAAGTCACACATTGTATCTGGGCCGGGCCAGTACTGTAGTTATTTTACTTTAGCTGGGTAGAATGAAAGATATATTTAAAAACAACACTTTTTGCTGAAGTTAATTTTCCTCTCTCACCAGATACAGGATATATAATTTGTGAACCTGTTAGTTTTTTTAAAATTTACTTTAACAAGCATATATTAAACACAACTATGTAAAACACCCTGATCAACACACAAACACACCAATTTGAATAAAACAAAAACTCAGTCTTCCAGGAACTTAAACTCTCCTCAGGGAGTTTGCTGGAGTGCAATCCAAGGAAGTAAGATGTCCTCAGAACAAAATACAAACATCAGGTTGTATGACAATTAAACAGATTTCTAACTTGGGGAATGACATATGAAGAAGCCCTTCTGGTTTCTATGAGAACAGAAGATATAAAAGTTCAGATGAAGTCTGCTTGACATGCAAGCCTTTCACATTATAGTCTGCAATCAATGCTTTTGAAAGAGAGAGGCAGACAGGGCAGAAAGGAAGAGAGCAATTACTAGGAAGAAATAAAAAGTTAGGAAGGTGGAGAGGGGGAGTCAGAAGGGAGAGCAGCAGACCTTGCAGTAGTTCCTGTTGTGATTATTAACTTATTATTGTGGTCCGCCATTTGAGAGAGGGCTAATTTTTTTTAAGATTTTTTTATTTATTTGAGAGAGAGAGAGGGAGAGAGCTGGAGGAAGAGGGGGACAGAATCTGAAACGGACTCCAGGCTGAGCTGAGAGCCAGACACAGGGCTGGACCCCAGAACGGCAAGATCAGGACTTGAGTTGATACCAAGAGTCAGATGCTCAATGGACTGAACCACCCAGGCACCCCTGATTTCTTTGTTTTAAATAAAAATTCCTCCTGAAATCAGCAGGTCCCTGTGGATCTGGAACGCGGAAACCCTGAGCCCAGTGTTGGGTCCATGGTCAAAGGAGCGATACTGATACAAAGTGAAGGTCAAGCAAAGCTTTATTTCGCGCCGAGCATCAAGAATCAAACTGACCGGCCAGGTCCATCTCTTGCAAAGAGGCGACCCCTCCCAGCCTCACAGACTAACTTTTATAGAGTAAAGGCCATGTGGTTGAGCCTGGCCACACACAGGTGGCCAACTGAATTACAATTCACTCTATAGTAGCTATTTGAACTGGCCTATCACTCTGGTCAGAATTGGTGCCCAAAAGGCAGGGCCCACATTCTTGGATGGTTAGGGAGGTGTTTTCCTGATTGGATGTCTCCACCTGGCTTGACTCATCCTTGTATTCTGGCTCTGTTACCTCCCCCTGACCTGACACGTCCTGGTATATGGGCTCTGTTATCAGGGGCTTGTCAGTCATATTTTACTGGTTTCCCAGACTTGTTTCTAAGTAGGTTCCTCTGGGGAGGGGGAGGTAGGGCCAATCCAAGTCTAATGCATAAACAACAAAATGGCTCGCTCTGGCTAAGTAGGCCCTTACACCCAGAATTCCATACCCAGCTCTCATCTGAGAGAGACCCCAGTCTCCATTCCCAAGGTAGGAAGTACATTCCCCTTGCCTTGTCCTGCTTTTACCTTTATGCAGTCAATGGATGGTTCATAGTAGCACCCCACGCAACATGGACAATTTCTTTTCTTTCTTTTTAAACACCATTTTGGTAAAGAACCCTTAGAAAACTCCCATGGATCTCCTACAGCTTTCTTGAAACATGGATATGCTTGGTAGGGCTTTGATTACAAATTTAACCAATTTCAGGGTTGAGTCCTGGCTTCTAATTGATCAGATTGTGTAAAAAGCTTTTTGTGATTTTTGAGGCATAATGACCAAAAAACCCCACAGCTTTTCAAAAAGCATAAATGCATACCTTGAGTCAAGCCCTGAGCTGGGGTCCAGCAATTCCAATGCCTACAGGTTAGAAGGCTCTAGAACAGGCTCTGTGCTCCATTGCCACCTTGCATTACCTTTGGTGCAGATGTAGGAGGTATCTTTACTCCTTAGAAGTCATTTGGCCTAAGTCTAATTAATATTTCACCTAATCTTCTAGTAATACCACTAATTGTTCACAAACCAGTAATTTAATCAACACTCTACTAACAGGCAAACTTTTTTTTTTTTTCCTTTCTACTTTTTTTGTGCTCTGACACAGTGCGAACTTAGGCAAGTATGTCCCAATTGCTTTGTTTCCATGTAATTTAACAGCAAGACATTATTTTCTCATAAGAGGTGCTTTGAATTTTTACTGCTAATGAATAAATTAACTAAAAAAGGTTAATCTGCCTACATGTTTATGAAACATTATGCAAATCGTTCTCCGAAAGGTTTAATGGTAATTGAAAGCAATTGAAAACCATGGTACATTTCCCCCAATTTTCATCTATTTTTTTAAAGTGCATAGATTACACAGATTTTTACATTTTACAGATGTGCGTGTAGAGGGGATTCTATGGGGCTCTGACATCATCTCTAGGGCATAAGTACATTAATAATAACATGTAGGGCCTCCGTTTTTGATCAGGAATGGCGCTGAATTTGGTAATTAATTTCAAAGCGAAGCTGTAAAAGTGAAAAGAATCTGTATGATTAATATTATTACAGTGAACAGCAAAAGAAGTCATTGTGTTTAGACATTCATTGTGAAGCTTTGAAAAAATGGTTCCTGCATTGAGTTCACATTACAAACAGTTTATGACTTGCTATTCAGTTCAGAGGTGTTTTACATGAATGACACAGGTGTTAAAGGCTGAAAAGATACGGATCACTAAATATTTCCATGAGCATCATTTTGTAAGGAAACTTTTGCCTAATAATGAACCTGTTTTCCTCACCTTTCCCTCCTCTCTCCTGCAGTGAAGGTGTGCTGTCTTACCTGGTGGTAAGGGTGTTTTTAGGAAGGAAAATATGCATGCGCACATGTGTGTGTGCGGTGTGTACGTGCACGTGTGTGTTAGGAAGTAGCAGAGGGCATATATTGGGAATAACATACTGAAATAAAAAGAAAGTAACAGTTTTCCTATTTGACCCTGAAATGCTACATGTCTGAGAATCCAAAGAAATAATTGACTGAAAAATCTGATACATTTTAAGAATGTGTTATATAAAACTATGATCCTCATAGTTTTTGATCTCTAGGACACTTACACTCTTACAAATTACTGAAGACCCCAAAGAGCTTTTGTTTGTTTGTTCTATCCAGCGGTGTGCTGGTCAATGTCTAACAATGGACTTTTCAGAGGAGAAAAGAAGTCCTGATACGGAGCATTTGCTGATATTTGTGCTATAAACACACCAGACACAAACCACTCCCAGCTGCCCATTTCAGGTCACCAAAACACAAGTTGAGAAGAGAGTCACACATTCAGTTCCACAAACCAGTTAAAGTGTCTGCAGCACACAGCTGCTGCCGTACTGGAAATTACAACTAACAAGTTTAAAATACTTGTTTACTCATTTGTTGAAAATAACCAAGGCCAGGGGCGCCTGGGTGGCTCAGTCAGTTAAGCGTCTGCCGTGGGCCCAGGTCATGATCCCAGAGTCCTGGGATCGAGCCCTAAGTCGGCCCCCTGCTCAATGAGGAGTCTGCTTCTCTTTCTCCTCCATGCTCCTGCTCTCTCTTGTTATCTCTGTCACTCTCTCTGTCCCTCACAAACGAATAAATAAAATCTTAAAAAAAGAAAAGAACCAAGACCAGCTACATGACTTGAGAGGCCTGGCGCAAAGTGAAAAAGTGAGGCCTTTCTTCAAAAAGTAGGAAAAAGTATTATTGTTGAAGCTACTAAATAAAAAACTATTGTTGTTGAAGCTATTAAAATAAAAAAAATTATCCTTTCTTTTGTAGTCTTGTCATTTTTTTTCTTTACCCCCTCAGCTTTATTGGGATATAACTGACATATAACATCATGTAAGTTTAAGGGGTACAACACGATAATTAGGTGTGTGTACATACTGCAAAATACTTACCACAATAAGGTTAGTTAACACTTCATCATGCCACATGGTTCCCTTGTGTGTGCATGTGCTGGAACATTTTGCATCTACTCTCTTAAGGACTTCCAAGTATATGATACAGTATTGTTAATTATAGTTACTATGTTGTACGTAGGTCTCCAGAACTTATTTTTCATATAACATGAAGTATCCTTTGATCAGCATCTCCCCAATTCTCCTACCTCAACCCCTGGTAACTTATCTTCTGTTTCTATGAATTCAATTTTTTTGGATCCCACATGTTAAGTGCAGTATTTGTGTCATGCAGTATTTGTCTTTCTATTTCTAGCCTAGTTCACTAAGCATGTCTTCTAGAATCATTATGTTGCCATAAGCAGAGCATAATACCTTCAAGGTTTACCCGTGTTGTTGCAAATGATAGGATTTCTTTCTTTTTATGGCTAAATAATATTCCATTATCTATCTATCTATCTATCTATCTATTTATCATCTATCATCTGTCCATTTCATCTATTCATCATCTAGTCATTTCTTATTATATTTGTTATTTAGTATCATTAAAAGTAAGGAATTTAAAATTTAAACTACTAGCATGAATTGACTGTTCATCATTGTAATGTGCAATGTTGGTTTTGAATGCAAATATGAGAACATTTATTTCCTATGTGTAATAACTAAAATTATACAATTTGTATCTCATAGCTCATACATGCATATACATTTCATTCTTTTTATTTAATTTCTTTTCAGCGTAACAGAATTCATAGTTTTACACCACACCCAGTGCTCCATGCAATACGTGCCCTCCATAATACCCACCACCAGGCTCCCCCAACCTCCCACCCCCCGCCCCTTCAAAACCCTCAGGTTATTTTTCAGAGTCCACAGTCTCTCATGGTTCATCTCCCCCCCAATTTCCCTCAACACCCTTCTCCTCTCCATCTCCCCATGTCCTCCATGTTATTTGTTATGCTCTGCAAATAAGTGAAACCATATGATAATTGACTCTCTCTGCTTGACTTATTTCACTCAGCATAATCTCTTCCAGTCCCGTCCATGTTGCTACAAAAGTCTGGTATTCATCCTTTCTGATGGAGGCATAATACTCCATAGTGTATATGGACGACATCTTCTTTATCCATATATTTCATTCTTATCAGAAAAGTAGAAACAGCACAAAATTAACTCAACTGTTTTTATTTCACCTCTTGATGTGCACACATTCAACCAGCACTCTTTCTACCTTTACCTTACTGATTTGTAAGGGAGGATTGAAAGGAAAACAAAGAAAAAAAGAACCAAAAAATATGGGTGTCTTCAACGTTCCCTTTCCTTCTGTGTCATCATTTCAGTGTAACTATCTGGCGAATATAGGGAAGTAACACAAGTACGAAAAGATATGATGGAATTCTTTAGCTGTTAGTCTTTCTTGAAATGCCATTGTCTGCATTTAGAACAAATTCTGGTTCAAAGAGAAAGCATATCTTCTCAGATTTGCCAGCTGTCAGCTGACAGCCTCCTTATACACCTCAGTCTTAGATGCAATGTGTTTACTTCATGCTTGCTTTGAACCTTGTTGAGCTCCCATGCCTTGTGGGTCCACCAGCATTCTGTGCTTATGTGGCATTATGAGTGCTCTGTGCTAATGGGGTGATGAGCGGTGGTGACTACGAATATTACATATATCGGTTCTGCTCAAGCATATGCTCCATTGTCCCAGTGGACTTCAAATATAAATTTAAGAATTTTACGATGGCAACGCCAGAGCATTAAACCAACCGTGGAGCCCTTCTGAAAGCAGGACTCTTTGCCACTGCTCGGGCCTCACATCTATGAAGCCAGCCCTGAAAATAGCAATGACCAACCCATTCCATGTTCCTGTAAATATTTTCATGAAAAACAACTCTATTTTCAATAAATGTAAGAAAAGTGACTTTTTTGCTTTTGCAAGTGATATTGAAGATTTTAATCCTTAACATCTAGTTTAATAGAAGACAGCTGGGTTCTCATTATCTGCTTTTCTATTGAATGTGTTGCAATATATTATTTTGGTTGAGATGTTTGAAGAACATCTAGCCTCTTGCATTATGTAGTTGGACAAAGTAGAAGTACTTTAATAGCCATTTCAAAAAATTGTGGAAATTCTTATTTGAAATTGTACAAAAATTCAGTAGCTGTTTTCTTCTCTTTTAAACAAATATTTATTTACTTTAGAGAGAGAGAGAGCATAAGAGTGGGGAGAAGGTCAGAGGGAGAGGGAGAAAATCTCAAGCTGATTCCAAGCCGAGCTTGGAGCCAGATGCAGGACTTAATCTCAAGACCCTAAGATCATAACCCAAGTTGAAACCAAGAGTCGGATGCTTAACCAACCAAGCCACCCAGGTGCCTGTTGCTGGTTGTTTCTTATAAGTTAATTATAATATGCAATCTAATATCATATTAATAAAAATTTTTAAACTTTTGGATTTTAATTCATTGACCTACCTTGCATTTTGAATAGATTTTTACTCATGTGTGATTTGTTTTATTGTCATACATTGTTAATTGGAAAATACTGGCTCACTCAATTATGCAGCTATTACAAATTTTGGTGCATTTCATTGTATAATAAGACTCAGATAATATTTAATATCGCCTTCTGTCTTACTATAAGCTGTCAAGCTCATGATGACAGAATACAAGTTTTCAAAACTTGTAATAATTTTCCCTTAAAACTCAGATTTTATCATTGACGACAATTACAGCCAATTATTTTCCTTGCAGTGACAGGATGAGGCTTCGTGCATTTTTTTTTTAAGAAAGTATCTGCCTAATACCTAAGTCTGAATAAGCATACTTTGTCAATCACTTACATGCCATGGAAAAAGAGGCTGGTTCAGCTAGCAGTTCAAAGAATCACATAAATACTTTTTCTTCTTCAGATAACCATCACACCTGGGTATGCGCTAGAAGTGCTCTAATCACACTTCCCATTTTGTCACACAGAGTAGAAAAGAAGGCATGTGGGGAAGGTTCAAAATATAGTAATGGTAACAAGTTTTACTGATTCATGAAAGGTATTTTAAAGTGACATTTGCTTTCATTTTCATTTTTACCCCATCTGTGTTGTGGAGAAGAATGCAGTGACTCCTCCTTCCGTGTGGGGCCAAGGCTTTAATTTGTGTCAAGATGCCGGCATTTGCATCCACCATTGTTTCTGTGACACAAGCACAAATGTCAACATAGTGAAAAAAGCAGATGATATCTTTGTGCTTTTATAGAATTGTTTCTGACATTGTGAGCCCCATGAATGGGTTTTGGGAATCCAGAAACCATACACTGGGAACTGCTTTTCAGGAAATAATGCAATAAGAGGTTCTTATTCTGCCCCGTAGTAGAAATATTTCCCTGGGTCGTCACCTCCTCTACTCTGTACTTCAGTTTTCTTCTTTAAGTGGGGGCAATAGCATTTACTTTGATATGAACAGATTTACTCTAAGGATCCAATGAAATCACCCCTCTAAAAGAGTTTGGAAAATATGATGACCTCTGTCTTTGGTTTCTTAAAATAGTTATGGGTTTCTTGCTCTTAGTACTAATAAAAACTGTATTTGAGTATCTATTATGGCCCATTCATAATATTGACATATTTAATATTTACTGTGCCTCTTTTAATACAGATTTTTATTTATTTATCTGAAAGAGATAATGAGAAAGAGAGTGCACATGAGGGTTTAGGGGATCAGAGAGAGAGGGAGAAGCAGGGAGCAGACGTGGGGCTGGATCCAACAATGCCAGGATCATGACCTGAGTGGTAGGCAGATGCTTAACCAACTGAGCTACCGAGGTGCTCCTATGTTTACTGTGCTTTTACTGTTTACCAAAATTCCTAGGTTATGGTAGTCAGTGCTGGGATGTGACCCAGATGTCCATAATTTCCCCTCTATGTCACAAAACTTCTCCTAAATGCTGAGACTGAGCAGAAAGGAAGATGGATAAGAAGTGGCTTGACCAGAGAACTTAATTTAAAGAAGTCCCATCCTTAACATGAGAGAAAAACCCTTGAAAATGTATAAATAAAAGTTATCGTATCACTCTTATGCCCAGACGACACTGTAGTGGATACACTGTGTGTATATTCTGCATACAAGCATATAAAAATGCTGTTCTTCAAGAAGTTATTGCAAACCAAATATGCAGATATCTCATCTAGCACTTTATATGGAAGAAAAAAGGCCCTGCAGAAATGCACCAGAGAGCATGGAGAAGAGAGCTGATTTGACTTGGTATTTCTCTAAGTTTTTGTTCCTATAATTTCTAAGAGGAGACAAGCCTGGAATTAATTTATTATCAGGTAGTTGTTCATGTGTAACATAGTTTTGTTTCATTTCCCTTCCACCCTTCCCCCAAGCCTCCGGGTAAAAACATTCCTCCCATTGCCTTGTGAGCAAATACTGGGTTTTAACACTTGCAACCCCAACAAGAAATATGAGATATGAGGCGATGAGTCATAGCAACCAGAGTCTCAAACACAACACAAGTGCAGTCACTGACAGGTTGTGTAGCTCACCTGATTCAGGTTCAGGGTCAATCAGTGACGTCTTCAGGAGGCTTCTCCAGATGTATTACGGAGACTCTTACTATTGTAAATAACTCCCTTCCCGGGTACACAGCCTCACGTCTACTACCCACCCCCGCCCGGAACCTGTTATCTCAACATCGGTGCCCTTATCACCCACTGAAATTGTTTGAAATATTTCACTGAATCTGTAACATCTTATGAGACACTTCATTATTTTGTGGACACTAAAAATTACCGATATTATTGTTGCATTTAGGAATTTAAGTATTTGTTTTAAAGACATCCCAATTTGATACTTTATTAGTAAAATAAATACGTGTCTATCTTTTTCCAAACAATATCATACTCTCTGTGCTATTATATCACATCACTTATTTCTTAAAAGAAAGAAACAAAAAAAAAAATTCACCCTTGTCTCGAGGATTTTTTTTCAAGGCCTTACTACAGTTTTGATAATGGTGTTTTTGAAATCTTCCCAAAAGATGTCAACAAAAGGTTTTAAGGTACCAACTAGGATTCATATTCCTTCTTGATATGGTCTTTGATGATCCATGGATTGCAATGTCAAGGGGCTGAGCTTGTGCTTCAGTGCCATCAAGAATAACAGCCAGGTTCGCCCAGGTTGAGGCAGTACAATGCGTTAACACTGCTGTGTGGCCTAACATAATTGAAAGAAGCCATCCCAATCTCATTGTTAAAATATGGGGAGAAAATGATATATAGCCTTACTTATTTTGTAATGTGTGTAGTATCATTCTTTTCCCATTGAAATATAAGCTCATTGATGATGGCGCTCTATCTGTATTGTTTCCCTAAGCGTCTAGGTAGAACATTGCTCAATACATACATTAAAGACACATGATTTATATGATTGATTAATGAAAGCTCAAAATGAATATAAAAACGCTGCAGGAATATGGAAATATGGTATACTTGAATAATCGAGAGCTTTCTAATCAGCAAGGCCTCTGACTCTCTAACTTGCTTTGATACTCAACCTGGGACATGGCATAAATGTTGAAACTTTGTGAGGACGTGTCCTTCCTCATCCTTTTGCATCTGGTGCTAGTTGCAAGTCTTAGCTCAGAATTCTTATTGTGATGGATGACCTTTCCCCTGACTCTCAGAGTTTACACAGTGGTGGAAAAGCATCTGAAAAAAAAAATATTTCTTTACATTGCCACATCTGGAGTTTGCCATCCTCATCTTGTCCAATCTGATAGCCAAAACCTGGAAAAAAAAAGTGCTGACAGATAAGGCACAGTGAGAGGAGGAATAAAGATAATTTACCCATTCTCTGCAACCCCAAACAAAAAGTGTGTTGTTTTTATTTCGATGAGTTGAAAGTTGGTGATGTTTCAGAATTCAGAATTCTCCAAATTCTCAGCTAGCAGGTGATAGTGTCATGTTACCATTGGTTGTCTGCAGAAATGAGTCAGCTGGAGCTGAAGTTTGGAAAGAAGACTTGATATTTACATTTGAGCTATCATCTGTGTCTCCTGAAGCACGTGCAGTTCAAAGGGAGCCCGTATTTTTTCCTTTCAAACAGCCAGTAATGAAGAAGGAGGTTGATTGGCCTTTCAAAGTAAACTGGTTTGTAGGCAGGAAATTGAGGCAGAGAATATGAGTGTATTTCATGCCCCTCAAAGAAAAAGTCAGTGATGAAACTGGGATGTGAAACAGTTTTGGGATTTTGTTATCTTGCCACTGTTCCCAATACATTATTGATATGTACATGTTTGTTTAGCTTGCCAGTGTATTCCCTGCATGACTCAAAGAATTTGGCCAATACTATTAAAAGTAATGCTACATATATTTAAGTTTATAGAACTTTTATTTTTCTAATACTGATTGTTTTCGAAACCAAAAGAGAGGGAAGGAAGTCAGACTACTAGAAGTGGGAAACAAGCAGAGAAATCTGTAGAAGCAAACCAAAGGACTTAGATGAATGCATAACTATACCAACGATACTAACAAAAATATGCAAAAGAGATGGTGAAATCTTGAAAGTAAAATAAAAGAAAATGTTTCATTTAAATGTTGAAACCCTAAAGCATAGAAAGCAGTGTCAGTAATCTCAAGAGAAGAGATGTCACTGTTGCTACTTTCAATGAATTGGATAGATGGCAATTTTGTCAAACTATTTCTGCTGCATTTACTTTTGACAGATAGAATTGTGATTTTAGGTTCAAAATGAGAGAGTGTCTTCAAATAATTCACGAGTTCATATTCAATTCTGCATTTGGTTCAAAATAATCTATAAATCACATATTGTCAGGTATAGGTTTGTGAAACGTGTCTTTTATTTTATTGCTTTCTTTAAACTTAATTCTGTCACACAGATATTTTGAACAGCTTTTGTTGATTTTTCAACTTTCAGTCACAGCTGTCCCAAAAACCAAACCAGTCAAGTCTCTGTCTTCATTATCACCCAACACATTGAACTGTATACAGTCTCATGATGTCAGACAATAGGTTGGATTTGTGTCTTGTGTCAAAATGAACTCTTTGAAATAATAGGAGTTTGATTTAAACAAGAAAAATGACAAATTTCCATATCTTTTTTTCTTTTAATTTCTTTCTCAAACTCATAAAACCATGAACCAATTTGAATGTTTAGCTTCCCTTCTTGTTTGATTTCTTTCATGCCAAGTGATACCCAAGGGAGCATTTCACCTGGAGCTATAATGGGAAACTTGGCAGACCTTAATATATCACTGCAATGTTTTTCTCAATTATATACCTTTTTCTTTGTATTTTTTGGACATATTTCAGATAGTCTTGACCATTAAGTTTCTATAAATGAATATTTTTCAGAAAGTTACTTTAAAAGTGTCCTTGTAGAGCAATTTAATAGCTTCATGATAGACCCTATTATAAGATAGACAGGACAGACAAGATTTTCAGTTACTTAGTATATAAAGATGTTATGGAGAGATGAAGCTGGTTGAAATTACTTGATGTAGATATTCTAGTGAAAACAAATGTTCCATTCTCTGTCTACTTTTGATTCAGCTGCTCAAAGAGTTTGAACAGTGGAGTGATATATTTTTTGAAAGACAAAAGGACAAGACAAATTATCTAAGGAAATGCTCAATGATTACTTGAATTCTTATCATAGATACTAATGATTAATGTGCATTTTATTCTTGACTATTCTATATATTGCAAACCTCATGGTTATTATTCTGACATCCTTGTTCTGTTCCTTTATTTATTCACTCATTCACACAACAATTATTTTGAGTCTACATTATGTACCAGGCAACATCTAATTTTTTTTTAAGATTTTATTTATTTGACAGACAGAGATCACAAGTAGGCAGAGAGGCAGGCAGAGAGAGAGGGGGAGGCAGGCTTCCTGCTGAGCAGAGAGCCTGATGCGGGGCTCGATCCCAGGACCCCGGGATCATGACCTGAGCTGAAGGCAGAGGCTTAACCCACTGAGCCACCCAGGAGCCCCAAGGCAACATCTAATTTTAAAGAGAGATGACAAACAATAAGTAAACAGGGTAATTCAAATAATCCCAAGAGAGAAGTATACACAGATTATAGAAGTCTCGAGGGAGAACAGTTAATCTAGACTTGGAAATTAAGAATGGCCTACTGCAAGAAGAAACAGGTACACTAAATTTTCATGTCCAAAAGATTTTAGGACTAGTTGGATTGAGCATAGGGGGATTTATGATCAAAAGTAGGGTAAAATTTGTGGTAAAATTAGTAGTGCATCAGTGATATAAAAGAGTATGCTCCAACATACTTCCTTATGCTCTGAATGGTGTCAGCCATCTTCATAGACAACAATTAATCCACAGATTCTAAATGTCCTTCAATTGTCCTTGACTATATGTGTAACAGAATGCAATTCATTTTCACTTAAAATTCCCTGTGACATTTTCTTCCTTTTAATAGGAGAGGAGGAAGTGGCAAATTTCTTTCATTTGAAAATAATTTGATATGATTTTGTACAAAGAGATTGGTAGGTAGTAGAAGGGAAAGGCTCATTCTTCAGTACTGTTAAGTTCTGTTTCACTGTTAAGTGAAAAAAAAAATGAGTTTTATCTAAAGCACAGTGTATGGTGAAGCTTAAGCAAGAAAGCTAGGTAGCTGAGTGAAATGAAGGGAGGAGGTGCGGGGGTACAGAAGTCTCAAAGAGAACAGGTCAAACAAGTTAGATAGGTGGCCAAAGCCATTTCAGAATCAAAAGATAAACGATAGTTGTTATTTAATTTTAATTTGTTTGGGCTTTGTGCTACATGCATTGATATGACTGTAAACCTTAAATAAGGCTGTTAAACACAAAAATATTTTGTTTTTGGGGAACATCAAAGATTAAGGTTGAGTTGCACAAAGGGCTTGATGTGGAGTAGAGCAAAGAGAAATGCAAAAAAATAGCAGATCATATGGTATTTTGTGAAGGACACAGGGTGTGGCAAGGGATATGTATTAAAGTACTCAAGTCAGTTTTGTACAAGTATTAAGGGTAGGATGACATCAGGTAGGTTGAAGATGTCATTTGAAAAAATAAAATGCAAAGTTTCTACACATGTAAAACAACATAATAGGGTCAAATTTTAATGGTTTGTGCTAATAAAGGGAGGAAGCTGCAAGGGTCTCAATTTGCTACACCCATTGCAGAATTTTTAAAAAATATTTTGTTTTAAATGGATTTCCCAGCTGATTTAACTTCTTATTAACATTTTGCTTGGGCTTTTATTTAAATGTTTTTATTTCCTAAACACGGTCTGGCTGGATAACAGGAAAAGAAGGCAAAACAATTGTATAAACAGTATATTATCTTAATGCACATAACTAAAATTTCATTCCATTTTGAATACTGTATTTTATTCTTGTTGATTCAAACAGTTAACTTTGCTTAAAAGAAAAAGAAATTCTTTCATCAGCCATTTCATGCATGTGCTGAAACCAACTGAAAATATATTTTGATTTCCCAGCTATTGGATAAGAGTTAATGTTCCCTAAATAATTCTTTTGATTGCATTCTACAGTTATGCAAAAAACAAGTATAACTATAAACTCTAAACTTACTGTTTTCAAGAATACTTAATTTCAAAAAAATGGGCAGAAGATATGAATAGACACTTCTCCAATGAAGACATACAGATG